>JAENPR010001361.1:0-166173 GCA_018135685.1 Themeda triandra
CGTAGGCTACACTTTTAGTTTCACAATTTCATAAATATTTGTTTCGACATGCACCATGGCACTTAAGATGGTAAATTTATAATATCATATTAATATTATTTATTAAAAAAATAATTCTTAAAAGTAAGTTACTAATATTCATATGACATAATGTTTTAATCAAAATAAGCATTTTTTTCAAAATAATGGCTTAAAGAAATGTATCGTCAAGAATGTTAATGTAACTACAGTGAGCTGTAAGTGTCATTACTATGTGGTTTGCTAAGGATATATTTCCATGGTTAATGAGTCTATAAAAACTATTATTTATACTAATGTAAGTTAAAACTTACGGATGTTGAATTCATAATAGCTTATATTAACATCTACACGTACATTCAAGTGAATTAAAGTTTTTATAACAATTAAGATGTGGAATACTAGATAATTGGCCCCGGTTTGTTCTGTCAACCCAAATTAAAAAAAAAAGGGTAAAAACACTTGTAACCCTATATAGCACTATCTCACTCCCACCCTTACAAGCTAGCCTGCTATTTGTAGTTTTTCCTTCTTTTCATACAAGATCCTCTCTATCTGAGACTAATATAATACATATTAGTGAATACTAGATAATTGCCCGTGTATTTATGCGGTCGTCACTGATTTAATCATTTTTAAAAAATGCTTATAAACTGTAAAAGATAATTTTATACTGGGAGTGCTAACCTATTTTTTAAACCCATTTTTTAATTTCTATCTTTAATTATTTATCAATTGAAACAATATTCCCTTTCTATGCACAATTTTCCTCTTTTTTCACTGTTGACAAAATAGACCTTCAAACATTGGTAATAGTAGAAATCTCAAATCAGAAGTAGAAGCACTTATTTGTCGCTAGAGGTGCTCTTTTGTTTTTCTAAACATGGTAGCACTAATTATGGCCTTATGGGGGTTTCATCTTCCCCGCGATAACCCTAAAGCACAAGATATTATGAATCGACACAAGTGCTCCGGTGCACCTTTTTCACAAATCTTTGTAAATCTTAAAGCAAAAGTAGTTGCGTGGTTAGAGTTAAATCGTTAACAATTTGACGAGCGAAACTCTTCCACTAGGCAGCAAGCATGCTAAGCCCCGTCTGGATCTCTTTTCCTTGGCATTCGCGCAAGATTGTTTGCATTGCCGCATCAATATAATATGAGTATATGACAATATCACGCATGTTTTGATGTCCACAATTTGAACCGTAAAATTGAGGGAGAGAAACACGAATTTCTTTTTTGAACGGATATAATAACATATGCAATCATAATGGGTGCAATTAAGCAATCATATATAATAGGCCTAGACGTTAATCGTGTTCCTGATATCTTAGCTTTGGTGTAGCAATTGAGCAACTCCTTCCGGTACTTGTTAACTTTGTTTTTTAGTCGTGTCATATTGGCATTTTTATTTCTTGAAAAACTATTTTTTATTATTTTTAGATCAAAGGCATTGCTTGGCTTTATAGAAAGCTTAATGAGTTTCAACAAGTTGCTGGGGATACCAGCTTACAATGTAGATCAACGATAAAGAAACTGCAGCCAACACAAAATGACCTCGTAACCATCTACCTAGACCTCAAAAGAACAACTTGGTTTTTGGAACAAAACCGCATCCCAGAACAAACACCCTCATCCTCCAACAGCGGCATTCACCGATCATTTCATCGGCCATGGGCTTCAACTTTAGCGTCAACAGTGGGTTGCACGACTTCACCAAAGTGATCGTCTTGAAGATGAGTGTCGATGGAGATGACAATGTCTTCTTGTTGAACACAACATCATTGCAAGTTTTCCAAATGGTCCACAGAGAACTTGCACAAAGGAACATTGTTATCATTCTTTTCATACCTCTAATAAAAGGAACATTGTTATCATTTATTTCATACCTCTAATAAGTTTCTCCACATCTCGCTGAACAGGGCAAGGCAACTGGTGGGGGATGAAACCTAGCCAAGATAGTCATACATATAAGCCCATAGAAACACAATCACAAGGCAGTGAAACTGAATATGGTTAGATGTTTCAAAAGAGTCACATATTAGGCATGGTTAGACCCGTTCTGTATTATCCGTCCGAGGTTCTGCTCCGACACCGTGAATGTCATCTCGTGCTGGGCTAAGGCCGCCGGCCGGCTCCGTGTTGTGTCTCCAGAGAAAAAGTCTCCTTTCCTCCGTTGCCACGTCCCCGGCAAGGAGAGGGATTACTCGGAGCCCAATCCTGCGCAGCCAATGCAGGAATGTAGGGATCGTAGTTTTCATCTCCTTTATTAGTTGTCAATTTCACTTTTACATTCCGGTTGTCAATTGTAGTTTTTATGTTTCAAGTATTTTGTTTTTCATTGTGTATCTACTTTAGTTTTCATTTTTCTATTTGTCAATTTCAGTTTCAATTTCTAGTATTTTTACTTTCTTGTTGTGCCTTTTGTTTTTCATTTTCTATTATGTTAGTCAATTTTAGTTTAATTTTTTCGCGGTCAATTTCAGTTTTAGTTCTTGGAAACTACTTCAATGATTCTGTTCGGGGCAGGACGGTTCCTTGCCACCCTACCTTTGAGTCCGCCCGGATGGCTTATCCGTTAGCCAGCCCGGATCTAGAAGTGCCGAATGGGACTATCGGCGCGCTCGATTATATTCCTTGGTGTGCCGATAGTCACTATCGGCCGCGCGTCCCGTCCTTATCGGCTAAGCGAAACGGAGGAATGGGAGCCGAATCAGGCCCGGCAATGCCGTGAGAAATATCGGCATGCCCCTAATCAATCGGCGGTTTGGGGCGACGGAGGAGAAACCGCCGATGTTCACTTTTCGGTATCGTCTCAGTTTTGACCGTTGCGACACGTGGATTATCTCTTGCAGGTTTAGGCGAAGCATGGACCGACAAGGAGCATCTTGTGGGTCCAATCTTGTCGGTGGTTGCGGAGCCAAAGTTATATGCAGGTTCATTGGATGCTATTACCCAGCCTGAAGCCCATTCAGTGTGCAGGTAGGTAGAAGGGTAAAAGTGTCTGTAAATGCCTACGTGCTTGTATAAATACCCTTGTGATGGGAGTTGTAAGAGGAAGTAAACCATCCCAATTGGTTAGTGTTTGGAGGTGTTTTGGCCTATGAAATGTATCAACAGTCCCGTACCCTTATTGAGTACTGATCCGGTTATTTGTCCTACCTTCGGAGTACGAAGGTTCCTAAGCTCAACTTAGAACAACATTGGCGCCAACCGCGGTTGTCGCTCGATGCCAAAAGAGAGATATCGACGAAAGGAAAAGAAGCTCCATCGGCTGCAGGAGCAGCAGTCGAGCCCCTCAATCTCACCCCGTCCTCGGCAACCGCCAATACAGTCGCCCCGGCAGCCGGGGGTTCGGCACCGAGTGGCCCGTCAGTATCGGCGGACGCGACTTCCAGTGTACAAGCAGGCCCGATACAGAGGTACAGGACCTGCCGAAAGGAGAAGAGCCCGGGCAGACGGCGAAGACGATGATGCTGAACCAGCTTTGAGTGACAAAGACGTCGAGAACGCCAAGCTGCTCAAACTCCTTGAGGACCACATGAACAAGGTAAGAGAACTAGAGATGCAAAGGGCCGAATTAGCAAACGAAATCGCAGCCAAGCAGCGTGCAGCGGCAACTCAGGAAGCTTATTATACAGTAGTTAAATGCATCAGCGTTTTTACAAGCAAAATATCACTGGGTTTTTAATCTCATACGTACAAATCAGCATACCTTCATGGTAGAAACTAGAAAGAGGTTTAACTGGCAGCTTCCCATAGTGTCATTTTTTCTCTGTAAGTTCGGCTTATCACCTACAGTGGCTACATAAGTTTGGAGTAAATAAAATCAATGAACAAGCAAGTGGGGTAGGAGATGATAAAATGTGGTCCCAGCTCTGGGATCTTGAAGTGCCAGGGAAGATCAAAATTTTTGGTTGGAGGGTGCTGCATGGGCTTATCCCATGTAAAGGGATACTTGCAAATAGGCACATTGATAACTCAAGCAGCTGTCCTGCCTGCCATTCAAACTGGTATCAAGCATGTTCTGTTTGGCTGCAGTCAAGCAAAAGACATTTGGCGAATCCTGGGAGTAGAAGATGAAATCAACACAGCTTTGGCTATTCACCCTTGGGTCTACTGTGGTCGCGGAGATGATCACAAGGCCGAAGCAGTTGATGAGCTGAATCACATTGGGCTTGCAGAATTGATCCTCACGAGTGAGTGGTATATCTGGTGGCAACGTCGTGTTTGTTCATGGGGAACTGTTCAAAAAATCCGACAAGAGCGGCGCTGTCAGTACTTCTACTGACCAAACGAATTTTCAGCGATCGATGAAGAAGGTGAAGAATACCAAGAAGGAAGAAGGCTGGAAAAAACCACCAGAGGGTGAGCTATTATTGAACATTGATGCAAGCTACTTACCTGAGCGTGGGTCGGGAGGAACAGGTGCGATCATAAGAGACTCAACTGGCTCTTTCGTGGGGGCCGGGTAAGCTTCCTTGAGTTCATGTCGATCTTTATCTGACTGAGATAGCGCCCTCGAGAGAAGGACTGGTTTTAGCTCGGACTATGGGCTACAACAGAATTAGAATCAATCGATTGTTTGGAGGTCGTGGAGACAATGAGACAAGGTGGTTTACGGCTACCATCGGTGGCCCGGTATATGAACAATGTGATATGATGTGGCATGATTTTGTTTCTATTTCTTTAGAACATTGTAATCGTGAAGCGAATGGTCGCTCATGAGTTAGCTAGAGTAGCTAGTCAAGAGAAGATAACTTGTAATTGGGTTTTTGAACCCCCTAGTTTCATACTAGGAGCCCTGGTGAACGATGTAACTATTCTCATAATCAATAAAGTGCGCCAGCTGGCTTTTACTCAAAAAAAATTAGATTAAACACAAGATAATTTGACTTATATAACAAGAAGAAAGCCAAGAAAAAAAGTCAAAAGTTTTTCTTTTTACGACTGAGGAATACCATAATAATGCTAGTACTCATAGCTTAACTTACGACTACAAGTACCAAATCTGTATTGCAGTTGGTGGAATGGAGTCGGAGATGCAATTTGTATTCATGATGAATTTGGTCTTTTGGAAGCATGTGGCCTGCCTTTCCAAATGAACACTCCTATGGATAGGAACAATCATTCGGATTCATTCCCTGCCTTTACTTTTGCAGCACACCGGTGAAACCCAAGCTTTTGCTTTCGTTGTTCCCAATGCCATGTCGACTTGTCTTCACGACTTCATAGTACTGTACCACCACTGACCACTGTCCCCAAGCTTTCCGGTTTTATCTCCGATCCAATCCAAATTCTGCATCGACTCGCCGCCGCCGACCAGACGAAACCTCAGAAGTTTCGAGTTCAGGCCAGGCAAGGAGGCATCTGTCACTCTGATCTCATCTTCGTCGTCAGTCCAGACTTCAGAGTTCCAGAGTCCAGACTAGTAGAGTTCATTAGTTCCACCGGCAGGCAGCAGCGGCAGGTTAGTACTCGCCCTCTCATCTTCTCCCATGATTAACCGATAATTCTTCGCAGATTGGCTTTGGTTATTATTGTTAACTTGTTGTACTACTATATTGGTGCCTAATGTGAAAAGATAAAGCCTAACCTGAATGATCTGTTTTGCTTGCTCTCTCCTCTGTGCCTGGCATTTCTTTGATATATGCTGCATGTAGTTCCATCCATACAGCTTCTTCTTGTTCATTCAGACCCTTTCACTTGTTCAGATACTACTACCTCTGAACTTTTTCATGTCAACAACCTTCAGATATATATTGCTCATTCAGTCATTCACCCTGCTTGCTATGCTTTGTTCTGCATGAATTACGGAGTAGTTTCGAAACTGCATTCTCCTGCTGGAAACAGTGGATATTCATGTCCCTGAAGGTTTTACAAATGGTCGCCCTAAGATGTTTTTTCTGTTAAGATAAATGAATCCTGGGGAACAAAAGGAATGTTCCTGCATTATACTCTGTTGTTTCTGAACGCATACTCTGCATACTCTGTTGTTTCTGAATGCACAAGTACAGTTTTTATCTCCCCCCCCCACCCCCATGGATTCAGTTCCTTCATATACTTGAATTTTTATTCAGACCATCACATTCGTTCAGTCAAGAAGAAAATCTGACCATACCCTTTCTGGAAGCAGCAAGCAGTCGCCATCGCCAAGGCAAGCAATGGAGTCGTCACCAGGGCCACCAAGAAGCTCGAAGGCTCCACCAACTCAAACCTGCACCGTCCCGGGCCTCCTCGTCGGCCTCACCAAGCTCTTCAGCCTCACCAAGGTCTGCGCAGCCCCAACGCCGGAGGCCGGCGACGGCAACGGCGCCACAAAGCCGCCCGGACACGACGCCGACCCGGACCCCGGCCCGGACCCCAGGCTCGTCCTCGTTCGTCTCTTCGACGCAGTGTCGGCGCTCAAGTCCGGCTACGTGAGGCTCCAGCGCGCGCACTTCCCCTACGACCCGGAGAAGGTCGCCGCCGCCGACGAGGCCGTGGCGTCCGAGCTCGACTCCGTCGCCGCGCTGCAGTGCCTGTGTGATTCTCGACGCGGGATCGGCCCGCTCGTTGATGACCGGTGGGAAAGGGTGCAGCAACTGGAGGCCGAGGCGAGAAAGCGGGACGCCGATATCGACGCGCTCGCGGGGGAACTCCGGCGGCTGCAGCGGGAGAACGCCAGGCTGAGTAGGCAGGTTGTGAGGAGCAGGAACGACGAGCGTCGTCGCGGGGACGGGGCGGTGGTCACCGTGCCGAAGGAGATGGCCACGCCGGCGGAGGTTGGTGAGACAGTTCATGGCGGCGTCGAGGTCCGTCGCCGACTTCGCGGAGCTGCTATTTGGTGGTCCGGGTCCCGGCAGCCTAACGGCAGCGGTGTCGCCTGAGCCCTGTGTTGTCAGCGGCGACGCAGATGAAGACGCAGAGCAGGCTCGGTGGTGGAGGAGGTACGCGCTGGAGGCACACCTGTGGCGATCAATGCTGCTGGTCGGCGGCGCCGGCGACGAGGAGTGCTGCGGCGGCGGCGGCGACGGTGGTGGCAGCTTCGAACGGATCATGAAGCCCGGCGACGCACTCGACGCGCTGATGCAGTTCCCGCGGTCGAGTATCTCGGCGTTCTGCCGTGCCTCCTACCTGGCCGCCGTGCCTGTGGAGGCGGAGCAGGGCGCGTGCGGGAACCTGGACCACAGGGCGTTCGTGTCGCGCGGCGTTCACCCGAGAACGCCGCTCTACCGCTCGTTCGCGGCCGCCGCGAGGGCCGTGTGGGCGCTCCGGGTGCTGATGACGGCGGTGGCGCGCTGCTCGGAAGCGCCGGAGTCAGAGCAGGGGAGTGGCGGTCGTGGTGGTGTCAGTGTCAGGATGTTCTACGCGGGCAGGGGAAGCGTGTACGCGCCGGAGTTCATGGAGAGCGTGACGCCGGCGCTTGGCGCGGCGGAAGAAGCTCGCCGGGAGGAGGTGGGTGAAGAGGGGAAGGTCACTGTTGCCTTTACCGTAACGCCCGGTGTCAAGGTCGGCGACACGGTGGTGCCGTGCAGGGTGCTTCTTTGCCGTTGCCGGGAACGGGAGGAATCCGTGCAGATCCGATGACGGCTCTCGTCAGTCGTCAGCAAGATAGCTTCTGTTTAGTGCATTTTGCTTTTCTTTACGCTATGAATCTTAATATCGGCAGCCCAAATATGCAAGAGTTATATGTTGATATAAGTACTCCAAATGTACAAGTTATATGTGACCTGATGATGATAAGATCATTAATCAGGAAATAATCTGAAGCTTGGTGGATGAATGAAAGGTATTAATAGTCCAATATAAAGAAGAGAATTTAGAATTCCAGTGTAATTTGTAAATTTAGTACCAGTTGAAAACAAATTAGGAATTTAGTGAATGAACAGATCTCAAGTGAGAGTGTGAAACAACGATGCTTGAATCAAAAAGAGAGAAAAATCGATCCAAGCATCAATTTTTGTTGTCGTTGTGTTATGTGTGTGCTTTTTTAGAGTTGTTGTCGTTGATTTCAGGCGTGATGAAACGTGTTGTTGTTAGTCTGACAGATTTTTTTTGTATTGATTGACGGAATGTTAGAGAAATACAACGGCGTGATGTTTTATGCGCCGGCCGGTGGGCTGGACGAGGATGGGACCATGGGCCATGGTAGAAAAGCACGGTGGCCCTACCCTGATGTGGGCGGCGAAGGGGACGAGGACAGGCAGTGGCCTGTTTAGCAATTTTATGGGCTTCGGCCCAGAACTAGTGCCCATGATGAACACAATTCAGCCTATATTCCACGAAGGCCCACCACACCCACACAAGTTTTTTATATTGTATTGTATCATTTAAAAAAAAACTTATATTGTTTCATATCGCTACGGAGATTTCATTTCCGTCCTTTCTTTTGCTCTCAACAACTCCTCTTGTCCTCTAGTCACACCACACGCGGCCGTATACCCTTTTGACTTTCGTATCTTGTGATGATCTAGACGGTCCTCGTGGAGGGTCCATTTTAAGTCCTACAAATTGCACAAGCAATAAAAAAATAAAGAGAAGAATCCTCTTGATGGTAAATAAAACATTTTTGAAAAAGCAACCAGCCAACCCAACCGTCTATCTAATTTTCGTGCACCATGCATGCCATTGTTATTACGCCGAAACGGCCGGTACGTGTCAGTTCAAGGTAGGCATGGCAGAGCAGGGCAGGACGCGTCGTTGGTTAGTTGGCAGGTCCTGCCGCTGGCCATTGCTGCGTTGACCGAGCTGAGCTGAGCACACACGGACACGGTAGGGGAGTACTAGGGACGTAGCGTTACGGCGGCTGACGACTGACGACGCGGCACCGACGACCTCCACTCCACTGCTCACCGAGTCGTCGTTTACACGTCTTCCTTCCTTCCTTCCCCTTGTCTCTCTCGTGCAAACTTTTTTTTTTTGTATGAAAATCTCTCGTGCAAACTTTTTTTCATGAAAATCTCTCGTGCAAACTTTTTTGACCGAAATTTCTCGTGCAATCTTCTTTTTCCTTTGATGAAAATCTCTCGTGGAAAGTTTACAAATATAGGGAGAAGAAAGTCCACGCTCTCTTGTCTCTTCTCACCAGCTTTGCGCCAGTTTCCACTTCCACTGCATTGACTGAGTTGAGCTGAGCACACACCGATTGGCACGGCAGCGACGACTCCACTGCTCGTCGCAGCGCACACGTCTTCCTTCATTTCCGTCCTCTTGTCTCATGTGTCGTCATTTTTTTTTAATGAAGACCTCTCGTGCAATTTTTGTTTGATGAAAATCTTTTTCGTGCAAATTTTCTAATGAAAATCTCTCGTGCAAACTTTGTTCTGACGAAAATTTCTCGTGCAATTTCGTTATGAAAATCTGCCGTGCATTTTTTTTGATGAAAATCTCTGCTCGTGCAAATTTTACAAACTAGGGAGAATGAAGAAAGTCCACGCTCCCTTGTCTCTTCCCACCAGCTTTGCGCCAGCTTCCATTGCGTGTTTGCTTCACACGTCTTTGATCCACGTCCGCTTCTTCGTCCTTGTAAATAAATTCGATCCGATCCCTTACATTCCATCCATGGAGATACTATATACAAATGACCACAATGCAAGCTAGCAAAAACAGAGCACCAATGGGAAACGCCCGCGGTTGGTTATACAAAGCCACACGGTAGCGTTGAGTCAGTGACACGCGGTTTCATTCCGACGGGCTCCTTGGTCTCCAAGCCACCGCCAGTTCGCCGGTCCCAGTCAGTTTCCCTCCACCGCCACCGCCGGTCGCCGCCTATATAAATCTCCTCTCCTAGTCTCCTACCTTCTCCCACACACATTCCATTTTCCACCCAACGACGACCATCCCCACCCGTCCCTCTGTCTCTTTCTCCATCTTCCAAATCCACGGACGCACCAGCTAGCTACTCCAGTACTCGTCCGTCCTGACGACGACGACTCCACCGCCGGCCCGTGCATTCGCAACAATGGCTTGCACAGCAACCCAGCAGCAGCAGCGACTCCGGCTCCGGCGGCCCCGCGGCGGCAGCAGCGGCGTCCTCGCTGCGCCCACGCTCCTCTGCTTCCTCGTTCTCTTCCTCGCCGTCTTCGCGCAGCCTTCCAGCTGCAGGCCTCTGCCTCGCGTCGACGACAACCACCACCACCGCAGCAATAACAACGGCGTCGTCAAGGCCGGCGCGGCGAACGTCATACTGCTGCCTGCACCCGCCGAAACGACAATGGTCGTGTCGGCACCGTCGTCCGTGCCCAGAGAGGACGATGAGGATCGGCGGCGGCATCAGCTCGTCGGCGGGCGACACCAGTGGCTGCTCAACAAGAAGCCACGAGGGAAGGCGCCGCCCTCCGCTCCCAGCAAACGCACCAACTGATTTCTCCGTCAGTTCATCTTGAGCGTGTTTTCCAGCGAGGCAAATGTTTCTCTTTTAGTTTCTTTTCTTTTCTTTTCTTTTTTAATTTATTATAGGCTTTGTAACGACTGTCCTGCGTGCCTGACATGAGGAGGCGGCAGATGAGACACTGATAGTCTAGTAGTTTTCCAATTCCATTCATTCTTTTTCTTTTTCGTTTTGGGCTTGTGTACAGTCTTCAGGATGTAAATATAGATATACAAAGTACATGCTATGTCTAAGTTCAGAGTTTTTCAGCTCTTCTCTTGTTTTCTTATGGGGGATATGTAAATGATTGCCACCGTGTCCAACTTAAACTTACAGAGGATCGCATCTTCATCGATAAGCAACACCTTGTCTTTGTACCATGTAATTATTCTTATACTGCGTCATTTTTTGCCGCGAGAGTAACTAATCTTGTCCCGTAAACTCTTTTCCTCCTAACCAAAACAGAATTGTTAGCCCACAACTGTAAATTTATATAGTACTTCCTTCAACCAAACCATGCTTAATGCACATGCTTGTGCTCTAACTTGTAGAACTGGAGGTCTACCTCCATTTTTCCTTCTACATATAGTTTGCTAATATAATACTCAAGACTGGCATGAGTACATTCACTAAAAAAAAAAAACAAGTTTTACAACATATAAGCATGTTTAAGACCATACGGAGTACTATATTTTTAGATTTGTTGCTGAGAGTTGTGACCTTAAAATTTTGAGCTAGAATAAATTTAATACTATTAGATAGACCCGAAATGCGTGCATGTTGTTGTTCTTGACTTCTTGGATCAAAGCGAGGGAGACCCGCGGCAAGTAGGGTAGGGGGAGGGCATTCCGTCAACAATTTTGACCTCTGCATATGCATGGCTGACATGCGAGACACGCAAGCATGCCCTCCACTACACCGGGCAGCAGCTGCAGCCGTGCCGCCGGAAAGGGGTCGCCGTGCCGCCGGAAAGGGGTCCAGGCCGGCGGGGACAGGACAGCGAGACGACGGTGCGTGGGCGTCAATGCGCCGCGTTTTACGCGCTTTCCCTTTTGCATGCGTCCACGGATATATGTCGACGCAAACAGTGGCGTGTGCTGTGCGCATGCAAGGCATGATGCATCATTTATTCATTTTTTTTTTTCTTTGCTTCGTAACAAAGGTTTCTTTTTCTGTGCAGGAAGGCAGTGAATCATTATTGTTTTAAAATGAAGGAATTTTTTTTTTGTTCCACAAAATGAAGGAATTGAAAAGCTACGATCTCACTCACACAATCCCTTGGAGCCTGCAATTCCCCATAGAAAGTTAGCACTCAAAAGTACTCTCTCTCTCCTCCAAATCATAAGTCTCTTTGCCCTTTTAGATAGACGGTTGTTTCCAAATTACTACCGTCCCTAAAAATTTACAATTCTTGCATTTTTAGTAGGTATACAATTTTAGACTTCGAATGAAATTTTATAAAAATATATTGATACTCATGGAACAAAACAAGTATCGTTAGACTACTTACAATTCTTGCATTTTCAGACTAAATGCATCAGGAGACATAAGTGCTAGTATTATTACTACAAATTTAGTCGAATTTAAACTAATGTGATCGGCCCGTTGCGTCAGTTTGGAGATGAGGGAATAGAAAAGCGAGTTACAAAGCATTGCTAAATCAAATTTAGTGGACTCTTTTTATGCCTACGCTTGCACCATCGATGGCCGCTGACCAGCCACACCGTCTCACCACACGACAACCACCCCTCCGCTTGGCCTGCACACACTTCCTAGTAGCGTCATCTATGGTGTCGCTATAGCCACGTCTACCCTAATTCACCTTCTTCTTCTTTTTATACATCCACACCAAAACACATTCTTTACTGAGAAGTCTTTTCTTTATGTATCCAGAAAACAGTAACGTACATATGTATTTTAGGCCTTCTCTCTCCTTACACGCTCAAATTTATTTGGGGTCTTTGCCATCCTTCCTCCTCCCACGCCTGTGCTGCAGTAACAACTGGATTCCTACAAAACATAATATGTTATGAGTTGTACCTATTTAACCTTTCCTCGCACAATGTTTTAATTGAACATCATCATCAATTTTTTTGGTGTTCTTCGAAATGGAGTCTTCAATGGTAGACTGAATGTCAATCTTGTCCAGCATGTTGCCCCCAAGTGCTATTGTTGGCAAATGAGCTCGGCCTCGCCCTCGCGGTGCAGCAGTGTGAAGTGTGGGCCACGGATTCGTCGGGATGTTCTACGCGGGCAGGTTGAGCCCGTACGCGCGACCGAGAGGAAGTCGGACTCGGACAGACGCAGTCGTTGTTTTGGGCTACGCGTGAATTGAAGTTGGGCCAAAAAATACAGAGATCAGGCTCATAAACTATTGGGCTGTACACGAGACATTGGGCCCCCACTAGAAACCGGGGACCACCCCTCCTGTGCTGCCGCCGCCGCGTGCACCTCGCCGGCCGCCGTTGCCTGGTCGTGGCCGCCCCCAGGCCGGGGGATAGCGAGAAGAGGCGCGGCTCGCGCTGCCGCCGTCGCGTGCGCCCCGCCGACCGCTGCTAACGATCCCAGCCCCTTCCGCCCTGCTGCCGCGCCAGCTGCGGAGCTCGTCACTGCCATCCTCCAAGCCCCGCCCCTCTCGAGCTCGCGCATCGCCGCCGGGTGGCAACCCGGTTGCTCCGTCCCCACGCATCGCGGTGGAGGGGTGCGGCGCCGGTGCTCAGTCCCCATGGACGCGTGCCTGCTCTGCGGAGCGGCCAGGCCCCATCCGCGCGTGCTTCTGCTGTGCTTCCTTTGTTTGCTACGGGAGAGCTGAGAGCAGACGAGCAGGTATTCCTCTTTTTCCTGTTTAGTCTTTAGAAGTGCCTGTTGCCTTTTAATTTCAGTGGAGTTGCTATGGAGATGGGATGGGAGTATATCAGTGCCAAAAAAAAAAATGCAAAGAACAGATGAGATACTTGGGCATTTGTTCTTCAGAATTCTCTTAGCGCACGCACTGGGAAGGCGCTTAGATTTCAAAGGTTCATTACATAAATTAGCGGCGAATCATCATGCTGCTTACTATGCAGACACATGTGCTGCCAATGCTTTTATATATGCAGCTACATTTTGCCTTGTCCTTGCATTTTTATTCTTCAAGTTTTGTTTTAGTGGTATAAAATCTGCATTGTCCTTGCATTTCGAGGTTGAAAGAAAACGTTGGAGCCGTGTCTTGTCACTATATGATTTTCTAGCCTGCTCATAGTTTCACTCTAACAAGCAACAGTTGCGTAAACTGGAAAACTGATAAACTTAATGGCTTAATGCTTGTTTGAGGAGAGATCGGCGTTATAAATATGAGGGGAGGGAGAAGCTGATGGAGAGAGACAAAAATTTAAATCATCCATTGAGGGATACAATTTCTAGATAGAGTCTCTTGGAGATATGGAAGCTATATAGAAACTAGATTTGTAGTTGCAGGTTGGGACTGTCCTGACGAAGGTACCAATACTGATAAACTTATTATTTAATATTAGTAGCAGGCTTGCAAGCAAGCCCTAAATTCACAAAGTTACACTAGAATATTACAATGGGGCTCCTCACGGTTTGCTTCCCAAACACCCATGTGAAACTTCCCTCTGCATGCTTAATTTTATTGGCATCCCAACTTAAGCTCAGAACAAATGTTTTCACCTCTTTCGCCTTGGTAAATTCTAGCTTATTTGGTGAAATTGATGCTGTCACTCCCTTCGGCATGACAATGTCCACAATGTAGGTTGAACTTGCCTCGCCTACATTGGTGACCGTCCTATTGACCACAAGTTTGCCAAGTTTCGCATTCACTGCGATTGAAGGATAGTTCAGCTCAGCTTCGGTGATTTTTCTTCCTTTCCTACAGGCATCTTTCTGATGTGTGATTGTCTCAACTTCAGAATCTGTGTAGCCAAGTCCGCATAGGTACAAAATGTATTGTGCCTCATCGGTGTCATAAATTAGACCTGGATTGATAGCTCGAGAAGGGTTAACATGTCCAGCACCTATACTGAAATGACCAGCTGTACTGAATTTTTCATCTAGGATTGGCTTCTTGTTACTATCTACTGTGTAGGCTGTTGTCATGATTGCTGATTTGATTGCTGCAGGTGACCAATCCGGATGAACACTCTTGATAATAGCTGCAATTCCACTGAGGTGAGGTGCAGACATTGATGTTCCAGAAATGGAATTGAACTTCACAGATTGTACACTTGTTGGTGGTCCAACTTTGAATGGCCAAGCTGCAATGACATTCATTCCTGGTCCAATGATGTCAGGCTTAAGAACACCAGGGCTTGCTGTGCTTGGACCACGAGAAGAGAAGAAAGCAACTACAGGAGCTGGAGTAGTTCCCAATGATGTTCCCTCGAACAGAATTGAGGCTGTTGGCTTGCTGGAGTTCTTAGCATACTCTCTAATCACAGCAGCATCTATGTGATTCACATAAGATGCTGGTAGGACATGTGGTTCAGCAAAAGTATTGTGCCCACTCACTTGTTTTCCAAATACTATCATGCCAGCTCCGCCAGCTTTCTGGACAGTTTTTCCGATTCTGATACCAGAGCTACCAGAACTATCAAGGTCACAGGCAACAACCTTCCCTTTAACATTCCCAGAATCTAGCGTATACGCTAGTGGCAAAGAAACAAGGTTAGATGGTTGGTAGGCTGACTCACCAACAAATGAGCGGCCGTCACCTAGCTTGACAATAGCTTTCATCTTTCGGTCCATTGTACTTGCACCAACTGTCAGGACCCAAGGCGCCTCATTGCTTAGGGTGCCAGATGATGGACCTGAATTTCCTGCAGAACAACTGACAAATATCCCTTTCCGCATGGCAGAAAATGTGCCAATTGCAATTATTTCTTGATGGAATGGTCGTGACCCAGACCGACTACCAAGTGACATAGACAATATGTCAACACCATCAGAAATTGCTGCATCCATTCCAGCCACTATATCTGAGTTCCAACATCCCCATTCGCCGCACACTCGGTAGATAGCAAGGTGTGCACGTGGGGCCATGCCAGCCGCAGTACCATTTCCATTGCCAAGCACACTTGCACCATCTACGAATTGTCCTGCAGCTGTGCTTGCAGTATGTGTGCCATGGCCAACTTTATCCACCGGAGGCACATGACCTCTAGAAAAGGATCTGCCACCAATAAACTTTTTGTTGCATTTGACATCTCCAAAGTCACAAGACCCGCGCCACTTTGCTGGTGGTGGCTTCATTCCATCATCATGGAACGAGGGATGCGACATGTCTATTCCTGTGTCTAGCAAGCCTATGATGCTTCCCTCACCCATTCCTATGCTATTCCAAGCTCCTCCATTGGACCTTAGCCCTAGGAAATCAGGTGTATGAGTTGTCAAGAGTGGTATAAGGTAATCCTCGTATACATCAAGGACCCCATCTCTTTTTGTAATGTACTCTACCTCAACTTTCGTGAGGTTCACAGCAAAGCCGACAATGGCTTCTCTATAGGTATAGATGAATGGTGTATGAGGCCTAGATGCACTCGTCGATGATGGTGGGAGGAATGATCTATACCATGTCTCAAGGGTTGAAGAGCTCATATCAGGGGAAAAATTTGGTGGAGGGCGCACACGAACAATATATGTCCGCCGAATAGAAATTTCAGAATTGACATGGGTCGGTGTGGTGTAGACTAGAAAGCCTGCAAGAACAAGCATTGCCAATGGAAGTCTTAGATTAAGATCCATGGCTGGCCAAAAGCTATAGAAACTAGATGTGAGAAGTATGTCCATAGATTTTTGCTACTGACCTATTTATAGGAAATTTTAAGGCATCAATATATGTTCCACTTAAAGATTTCTTTAGTATCTTTTAGTTTTTTCCGTAACACTAATGGTTGCAGATATTTTCTATTAAGAATGATGGTTATGGGTATAGTTGGAACTTATTTTTATTCCATAGCTTCTAACATAATCTGGCCATTTATTGCAAGAGATATATATTTTCTAATATATGGATATTGTTGATGTGTTATAATGTTTTGAAATATATTTTTGAATATCCTTTTACTAATACAATGGCTACTAGACAGATTTATTTTCTTTTGTTCCTGCTTAAAAGTAGATAGTCGTGCTCATATTTATTACTATCCTTTTACTAATACAATGGCTACTAGACAAATTTATTTTCTTGTGTTTCTGCTTGAAAGTAGATAGTCGTGCTCATATTTATTACTACAGCTAATATATGGAATTATGGATACTGCTGATGTGTTATAGTGTTTTGTGTATTAGAGAAATATATCTTTGGGTATCCTTTTACTAATACAATGGCTACTAGACAAATTTATTTTCTTTTGTTTCGGCTTAAAAGTAGATAGTCATGCTCATATGTATTACTACAGGAAGGCTTTTAGTAGATCTGACATTACTTATAGCATTTATAACTATATATGCATTTTAGCATTGCCGATTTGATATCCTTGAAAGTTGTAATAATATTTGTCACAGGATATACCTTCATTAATAATGTTATCATCATGGATTCGTGTGGCATTGGTTCTAGAACTACAATTGATGTAAAAATAGATTTATCATCACTTGACAAAAAATAGATTTAGCAGCCGCAGCGACCCAGATTCGGCACTGGTGGCGCTGCGAGGGCAGGATCGAATGGAAATATTTTTACTATATGTACTAATATGAGGAGATCATTTCCGATAATCTGGGTTGGTTGGAGGAACCTTTTACAAGGCAGGAAATTGATGAGGTAATCAGAAATTTGCCAAATGACAAAAGTCCTGGTCCAGATGGACTAAATAATGAATTCCTCAAAGCCTGTTGGCAATTCATTAAGGAAGACTTCTATAATCTGTGTTTTGCTTTCCAAGACAACAACTTATGCTTGCAGAGTATAAATGGCTCACTTATTACATTGGTTCCTAAAACTGATGGGGCCATCACAATTGGAGATTACAGAGCCATCTCATTGCTAAATGGATCCATCAAACTCATCACTAAACTACTTGCAAACAGGTTGCAGGTAGTCATCTTGTAGTTGGTTCATGATAACAAGTATGGATTCATCAAAACTAGGACTATTCAAGACTGTCTTGCATGGTCCTTTGAATACTTGCACCTATGCCACCATTCAAAGAAGGAAATCATTGTTCTAAAGTTAGATTTTGAAAAGGCTTTTGATAGAATTGAACATCAGGTCATTCTTGAAATTTTGGCTCACAAGGGGTTTGGAAATAAATGGATTTCGTGGATCAGGTCAATCTTAAGTACTGGCACCTCCTCTGTACTATTGAATGGAGTACAAGGTAAAACTTTCCATTGCAACAGAGGGGTAAGACAAGGGGGTCCCCTCTCCCCCTTACTCTTTGTCTTAGCAGCAGATCTCCTTCAGTCCATCCTCAATAAGGCAGTTCAGCTCAACCTGTTGAAACTCCCAATTCCAGCTCCATCCAATGATTTCCCTGTTATTCAATATGCAAATGACACTTTAATCATCATGGAAGCCTCTGCTCCTCAGATTTTCTTCTTAAAAAGTGTCCTGCAGTCCTTCAGTGAGTCAATAGGTTTAAAAATCAACTACTCAAAGTCAATGATGGTCCCAATAAACCTAAGTGAGGAGAGATTGCAGCATTTTGCCAGAACCTTTGGTTGTCAGACAGGTTCTTTCCCTTTTACTTATTTGGGTTTGCCTCTTGGTCTGAGCAGACCAAGAGTGGATGATTACATGCCATTACTAAGCAAGTGTGAAAAGGCTCAATTACATATCTCCTTTTCTTAACCAAGCTGGAAGGTTGGAACTCACCAACTCAGTCCTCTCAGCTCTTCCAACTTACTTGATGTGTACTCTGGTGTTGCCTAAGACAGTGATCAAGCAGCTAGACAAATATAGAAGACATTGTTTATGGAGGGGAGCAAAATCAAATGAGAAGAAAGTGGCAAAGGCTGCTTGGCCTCTTGTTTGTACTTCTAAGGACCAAGGTGGGATGGGTGTGCTCAATCTAAGCTCCCATAATGAAGCTCTCATTCTTAAACATTTACACAAGTTTTTCAATAAACACAACCTTCCGTGGGTGGCTCTAATCTGGGACAAGCACTACAGAAATGGCAAGTTGCCTAACTCTGCAAACAGAAAAGGTTCTTTTTGGTGGAAAGATACACTTTCAATCTTGGACAAGTATAAAGGCATAGCAATGGTGTCAGTGGAAAATGGATCCACTTGTTATCTTTGGAATGACATGTGGAATGGTAAGGTCAGAAGGTTGGACCTACCTGAGCTGTACTCTTTTGCAAAGACCAAAACGATTACCCTCCTCAAGTCCCAGGAAACAGCAAGCTACCTTGATCTCTTTAATTTGCCACTATCCACTGAGGCTCACCAACAATTCTTCCAACTCCAGGATGAACTTTCAGTCCTCCAGCTGACTGACTTAAAAGACAAATGGACATACATCTGGGGTTCATCAATCTTCTCTTCCTCTAAGGCATATAAACAGCTGGCTGGTCGACAACAGGTTGATCCCATTTTCAAATGGCTTTGGAAAACCTCATGTCAAGGAAAGCATAAGATCTTCTTCTGGCTAATCCTGTGGGATAAGTTGAGTACTCGAAACATGATGAGTAGAAGAGGTATACATCTAGAAGATCTCCAATGTGTTTTATGTCATAATCAAGTGGAGGAAACAGTTCAACATCTTTTCTTCCAGTGTCCCTTCTCAAAGCAATGCTGGGATATCATGAACTTCAGATACAATGACTCTCTTCCAATCAGCACAATATTTCAAGTATGGAGGGCACATCTCAATGTTCAGTTTGCTCTGGACATCTTCATTCTTTTTTGTTGGGGTATTTGGATGGTTCGAAACGATGTGATTTTCAGGAGCAAAGCTCCAAGAGTTCAAGATTGTCGGAGACATATCAGACTAGAAGCCTCCCTTCTGCTGTTCAGAATTAAGTCTAGTTTAGCCCCTCTTTTAGAAGCATGGCTCTCTTCCAATTTGTAAACGGCATGTGCCGGTGCTACTCTTTCACTGTACCCTGATCCCCTCCCCGACTGTTTTGCTGCTTTCTTTTTCTGTTTTTTACTCTCTGTATTTGTACTGTCTTTTTCTTTAATAAATTCTCAGTAGGAGCCTCTGGCTCCTCCTGTTCCTTCAAAAAAAATCATTTCCTGAGAGGAATATCCCTTCATTCCAGGACATGCTGGCTCTAGGGGGAAAAAATGACCGAACGCGGGAAAAGGAAGTGCCAACCCGCTTTGTTTCGGCCAGACCAGCCCATGGGGCCCAGGAAGGTCTTCGGGATGTGGGCTGCCACCGGCCCAATAGTACACAGGCTGCTGGTGCAAAACTTTTTGAAAGGAAAAAGATCCATCTGGCTTACCTCAGTTACTGTGAACGTTCGGTTTGTCTTCGCCAACCAAAATTTAGTTTTTTTTTTAGACTTTCCTCAAATATAGTCTGATTTAACTCCTTGAACAGTTTTGAGAGAGGTAAATCAGCCTTTCTTGATGATCTATACTGGTTAATTAGACTTTAAGAAAAATGTAGAACTAAAGTTTTAAAACATTATCCAAATATATTTTGAACAAGTATGCTTGTATAACCAAACTCTCTACCCTATACTGTCAAATGCAACTCAAAATTCTAACATAATATTCCAAACATATCTAACAATCCCACTTTGATCGACCTTTCAATCTCTCCCTGCTCCTTACTCAACAATGCATTAGACGACAAGGAGAATATGGAGAAGATGAAGTACGAAGAGTGAATGTGTTGTGGTCCGGGTAAACTTATAGTTGCATAGATTAAGTTTGATAAAACAATAATCTGAGCATTTAAACCTATAGTTTCGTAGATTAAGTTTGATAAACCGATAATCTCAGCTTAATGCATGGACAGAAAAGAAAACAAGTCGGCGTCGCCCTCCTCAGCTCCTCTGTCCTTTTATGCTACAGTCTCTGTCCCTAAAGATAGTATGCTTGTTTTACAAGTCAAACCATCTCAACTTTGGCCATATTATATAAATAAAGGATTAATATTTATGGTGCCAATACGCACCATTAGATAGCTTATCAGTCGAATTTGCTAGTTATTCAGGCCCTGCTTGGCACACCTTAGCTTCACTAGAAGAGCTGTTTTTTTTTGTGTTTTGGCTTCACAAACAACTTCCTTGATAAAGCTAATCTATTTTGGTAACTTTGTTTGGCAAAACAGCTCCATGAGTTAGGAAAGAAACCAAAAAATTACCATAATGCCCTTACTTCTCTTTCCTCCGATGTCCTCATCTTCTTCCCACGCGACCGTCGCGGCACTCTGCACCTGCGCCCTCCTCCGGCGTTGACGGCCCAAGCGGACGGCGCCCTCGGGAGCCGCGTCCTCCGCTACGGCGGCCCGGCCAGCTGCGACCCCCCCGGCGGCGCCCCAGCCCCGCGGGATCCGCTCCAGCGGCCGCGCGCCCAATGGCCGCACCCAGGGTCCGCGCCGGCGGACGCGCATGGGTCCGGTTCCTTTCCCACGTCCCCGCACTGCTCCGCGTCGACGTTCGTTCCCTGGCCGCGTCCCCACAGCGGCGTCAGGCCCTGTGCCAGCGGCCGCGCCCAGGCTCCGCGCCGGCAGCGCGCCCGTCCCCGCGTCGATGGCCGCTCCCAGCCCTACGTCCCCACGACGGCGGCCGCGACCCGGCCCAGCGACTCCGACGACCGCGGCCCCATCCTGCGACTCCGGCGAGCCGAGCTCCGGCGGGCGTCTGGCGAGCAGGTCCCAGCGGCCGTGCATCACGGCGTGTGCTTCTTGATGTGAGAGGGCACATGCAGTCATTTGTGCTAAGTGGGCCCACATATGGGGAGATGAAGCCAGAGAAAGCTACTTTTTTCAGCTTCCTCCCACCATGTCTCTCTGTGAGAGGGAGAGAAAAATAGATTCACTCATGAAGCTGTTTTGAAAAGGGTTGTTTGGCAAGAAAACAGCTCCCAACAGCTCCATAGAGCTGTTAGGAGCCCTCCCAAACAGGCCCTCAGTATTGAATCTGCCAGTCATTCAGCATCATTTAGAATTAGTCAGCCAAAAATGATCCAACAAACAAACGATGGGCTTTTGAGGTTTCTAGTTTATTTATTTATTTTGTAAAAAAGAAAAAATTGCTCATTGAAACGGTAGTTGTTATATTTTTTAGAAACTGTGTCAAATAGGTTCATGCTATATATACCCGCATAGTATACCAGAACCGATGATGGCGCCACAGCATGCGTCTGCCACGTCCCACGGCCACGGTCATGCATGTTTTTCTATTATACTCCAGGGATGAAGTAGCTTGTTATGTTAATTAAGTACTACTGTTATTAATTACGAGCCTCGTCAGGGATGAAGTAGCTTGTTATGTTAATTAAGCAGCTTTGATGCCGTTGATGGTGTGACCAAGGATGCTTGCGTGTTAATTTTGCTGTTTGCATTGTTGGAGGATAGCAACCTGCAGTCGTCTTCACCAGCGCTAGCGGCCGGCAGCTGCAGGTACCCTTTTTTTTTTTTTTTTTTTTTTTTTTTTTTTTGAGCTGAGGCAGCTGCAGGTACATTAACATAACATTTTATAAAATGGGCCGGCCGCCCAACCATTTTCATATATGCTGTCGCTGGTCACATGCTCCGTGTTTTTTTTGTTTGTCACGTTGCGTGGATTTATTTACCGTTTCACTCCATGCCGCTGAGTCTGCTTTGCGACCAGATCTCCCCGCGACGACTACCTTTCCGAGTTATGATACACGTGAATAATTACTAGATGACGAGCCTGTATAGATACAAAGGCAGGGCTAATCATTAGCAAAAATTAACTCAAATTAGCCCTAGTACATCCAAACATAAGGGGGCTGATAGGTGATCTAACTATTTAGAGCAACTCCAACACTACCCTATTCTTCACTTGGCAAATCTCGGATTTTGCCAAGTGCAAAACTCAAATGCCAAGTAAAAAAAAATAGGCTATAATTTGAGCCAACTAGCTAGCCAACCTTGGCTAATTTGAGCCATTTTTTAAAACCTAACTAGTAACTAGCCCTAGCTTAGCTCAAACTAGCTATAATTGTCTAGTTAGTTGGCTAAAGTACTAGTTGAACCCTTCACTAAAAAAATAGCCCACATATTAGCTCTCATGTTTGATTGCACTAGATCTAATTTTAACTAATTACTGCACTAGATCTAATTTTAACTAATTACTGCACTAGATCTAATTTTAACTAATTTTTAGCTAGCAGTTAGCTCTTATCAAACATGTCCTGAGGCAAGTTTAGAGGTCTCTTGAAGTTACTAATTAACTACAAAAAATTAGTTGAGACTTTAGTTATATCCACACCTAATAAAACAGCTAAGGTCATATCTACTACCAGCTAAAAAACAGATGTTAGGGCTGTCAATCACAATTAGTTTAATCCTAGATGAGATAGACGTTGGGGTTGTCAATATTGGCTTGTTCGTCTTGTCGTCGACCTTCAAGGGCACCTACCTCACCACGCATAATTTTAGTTGTGGTGGCTCTGTCGTCGCAATCGCGCGTCGGATCAGCGACATCATACAACTTGCCAAGTAGGCATGCCTGTTTTAAAAAGAAATAAAATAAAATTAGGACCTATATGCTAGTATTGTTTCCAAAATTAGCGCCAACTTGATGCCGTCGCGCCAATCGGCAGTAGTATATTTAGTTTTTTTAACTAAGACTTGACTGTGTAATGCTGTTTCTAAAACGTGCTACAATAATTGTTGGATGCCTTTGGCCGTAGTTTTCCTATTAGTCTATGCTCATCCGCGCCCGTCGGGACTTGGAGCATTGCCGTCCCATCTCTATATATTCCCGGTCCCATACCTTGGAGGCTTCGCCACGTCTCTTCTTTGCCCTCTCTCAAAAGCACAAACCACTCTCTCACGCACACAAGCCAGAAAAGTAGAACTAGCACCACATCTCTCACGACCACATATACACACACTAAAAAGAACTCACCTTCTTCATCATCAGTCCCATCTCTCACGAGCTAGCGCACGCGCCCACACACACACAAAATCAAAAAAAAAAAAAAAAAAAAAAAAAAAAAAAAAAAAAACAAACTCCCCTTTATCTTCATCAGTCATCATCAGTCCCATCTCTCACAAGCACATATATACACACACTCGAAAACACCAAAAAAAAAAAAAAATTCACCTACATCATCCCGATTATCAATCTGTCTCTCTCGATATCCGACCACACATACAACCGAGAAAATCACCATCAGCTCAACAACCTTGATCCTCGTTTTCTGTCTATCCGCTGGCGCGCCCCACTTTCTACGACAAGCAAGAAAGAGTAGCTATATAGCCCCTAGGGTGGGCACACCTCTCCAGGTAATCCTCCTCTAGCGGTTTGCATCGACATCGAAGTTATTGACATCTGTATTCACCTCTATTTCTTATATACTTCACCTGTTTATTTTTATTTGTCGTTGTGATATTCATACTAGTCAACCTTTGTTAGGTCTTGTTCAGATGCCCATGTATCCACCTTAATCTATTGAGTGGTTTGATGTTGATTTTAGATTAAATTATGTACTAAACCACTCCAACACACATGATTGAGGTTACATGAGTATCCAAACAAGTTATACCATATTTATAAGAAATACTAGCGCCATTTTATCTTCAAATATGTTATTATGAGTAGCCGGGGGATGTCTTAAGGTCGTTACATAAAACTGTAGTGAAGGGAACAAAAATAAGTGAACGACAGCCAAAGGAACTTACAAATTTTGGTAGCAATGGGCTGGTATAACTTTGGATGGAAGAAATTAATTCTTTTTTGAGTGTATGCACCGAACAGCCGCTGAGTGCCTCCATATTTTGGTGGCTCCAGCTTCTTGCTAACAAAAGGCGATTTTGGCTTCATCTTTTTTTCCTTTACTTTTTGGCCTTGATTTTTGTCTCAGAAACCGTTTTCCTATTCATTTGGTGGAGTTTTTTTTAGCAGGGTTTTTAATTAAACCAGTGGAGAAGCCATAACAAAACTCTACTAAGAGCAACTCCAGCCCAGCATGCAAATTGAACCCTTATTTTTTTCATTTGCATGCTGGCTTGCATATAATAGGGGGCCAAAATTGAATCTAACTCTAGCCCAACACCCTATCCAACCAACCCAACACCCTATCCTCCCAGTCACATGCAAATGGGACCCATCTGTCATCCTCATCCTCGCGTCCGTGCAGGCACTCCCGCCAAAGCCGCGCGCCGAGCCCCGCTGCGCACTCGCAGCCGCCGGGAAGGGAGGGGCGTCGCTGCCGGATTCGTCGGTGGGAGAAAAGCGTTGCCGTACCGGCACAGGCAGTGCGATGCCGCCGGCGAATTGGGAGGGAGTCGAGGGCGGACGCTGCACTGCCGACGCGCCGGCCATGGCGCATCCGGAGACGGAGCCGAGGCCGCGCCCCATCCTGACCGCCCTCGCGCCGTCGCCCCTGAAACATCCTCAATTTTCCACGAAGGGAAAATCTCACGGAATGATATACAACAGTCGATAATCAATTCCATACATCGAATTATAAGTCTAAAGAGTACAATAGAGGGATTTACATTAATAATTACAACGCCACAAGGCGTAAACAAAGTATCTCTAACATCGAACGGCTTGAGAAGGCGGAAGTAACGCGGAAGCAACTCCAAACTCCAACTTGAGCGCGAGGCACGAGACCTTCTAATCCGTTTGACATCTCGAGAAGCGAGAAAAATCTGCACACCGCCGGATGTGTGCAGGCCATGGTCGCACCGAATGAGCTTTAGTGGAAAAGAGAAAATAAAGGGATCTCGGCGATCCTATAGTTTGGCTGTGGTTTGCATCCTAGCGCATGCAAAAATAGCAACAAGTAGTAATAACAATAATAATAATAGTCAGGTTTAACACATTCCCATTCTCACACACACATCCCATCCATCCCAATCCATCTCAGTCCATCTCAAAGCCATCTCAATCCATCTCAAATCCATCACCACACCTCCATCACCAAGTCTCACCACATCTCACACTCAAGTCGGCAGACCAACTCCCTCTCGGTCTGTCTCAGCGGCCCGCAGTCCACAACCCAGACTCACGGCCGAAAAGCTCGGGGAAGGTAGAACACTCCTCTCACTAGTCGACAGAAACGTAGGTCACAGAATGGCCATAACCGAGGCCGCGGTATGCGCATAGATCGATCAACTCGGGCGAGTGTGTACACTGTACCCACCGGATCGCCATCATAGACGTGCGCACGCCTAGGGCGATTCCGGACGACCTTCTAACCTGGACAATACCATCCGCCACCCAGCCCTAGAAAGTAACGGCTTACCGAAACACCGGGGACTGGGATCACCGAACCGGCTACCCCTCAATGGTACTGTTGAATAGAATGGTACAGCTCCCACATACCATTCCCCCTCAACTCCAAGCAGCAATGGCATCGTCCGGTCTAGTCGAACTTCCGTCTCTTGCGGAAGCAAGAGCGAGTGGTGTGTACGAAAGGTCCGTGGTTCCGGTTCTCCCGATATATCGGTCCTTAGGTAGGACCGAGACGGGATATCTTCATACGGGGTTTGAGTTTACCGTGCCACCACGGCACCTCCTTCCCGAGGGCTCCCCACACCGGGAAATTCTCCTTAAGTCACATATCTTTCGTCCCGAGGGCTCTCCACACCGGGGTCTTCTCAAGTCTCATGTACCCGCCACGGTACCTCTCATCGGGATGCCTAGGATGCACCCCCGGCAAGACTCGTCTCAAGGTCCACCCCAAGACTCGTCGTGGATCCTGTCCAGTCGACTCAACCCTCACCCTCCACGCACCCAAGTCACACACACAATACCTCCAGATCCTCACCACCAAGTCCACCCAAGTCTAGCATCCCAAGCCAAACCATTCCCGGGGTTCACCACCCGCATCACATCACAGATACAATGCGAAGTGGAGTTATATAATAATAAGTATGGTGATATAAAGTGCAAGCAAGCAGAGAGGTAGTAATATAAAGTGCGAGCGCAAAAGCAGGGTAACATGGTGAAGGGTTCCAATCAAGGTAATAATGGCTCAGGCAATAGCATGCATCAATATACTAGCAAAGGAATAAATATAAAGCGCTAGCAGTTCTATTTGCAATGTCTAATAGGATTCTCTAAAAGAAGGTGCTGCCATGACACCTGCGATGTCGAGGTAGTAGTGGTACAAATCCAACCGTAGTCGTACACGTCCTCCTCCGTCAGATGTAGTCGATCAGCGGGGGCTCCTCCTCCTAAATCGACTCTGTAATCGAGACATAATAGTCGCGTTAGCGACTCCTATAGAATCGACAAAGAACCAAATGAATATCAAAAGATCCAAATGCACTCAAACATAGGCTCGTGAGATAAGGCTTGATTTTAGATGAATTTTGATATAAAGATCATTATTTTTGGAGCTCGTATGAATTAGTTATGAATTTCGAAGTTTAATCTATTTTCGAAAAAAGAAAAGGGCAGATTAATCCCAGTGACACGTGTCATGTTCGGTAGGTCCACGTGGCAGTTTCTGGTTTGTCCATGTGGCCGCAGTGAATGACAGGTGGGTCCCAGGTCAACGGTCAACGTTGACCGGGCCCCGTATGGGTTATGTAGGGCCGAGTCAGGGCCTGGGCAGGGCCGGACATGGGCCGGATGGGCCGGGTCGGGCCCGCCACGTGTCAGTAAGTGGCGCTGTCCACGTCACTGTATGGATCAAAGGCGGGCTCTTACTGGGCCGAGTCTACTGGTGTATCCCCATTGCTGGCTCACGGTGGACTCGACTCAGCGAGTCCATGGACCCCAGCGTGGTTCACCATGGACCTAGTCCTTTCCTTGTCTTCTAAGTCACGGTGCATGTGAATCGGGTCTACGGGGCTCCAGTCTGGTGGTGGCTCTGGTCCATGAATCGGTATACGGTGGACAGGGTATCGTGGGGTCCACGTGCAGTGACTTGGCTCATGTGAGCCGGGTCTATCTTCTTCCGATGCCAACCCCATCTTCTCCAATTCTCCTCTTGCTCTGCCCCGCAGCAAGGCTGCTCGCCGGCGGCGAGGTTGCCTGCGCGGGTGTGTCCGTGGGTTTTCGGCGAAGTTATCCAGCTTGATGGCTTCGGGATAAACTGGCGCGACACATGGTAGCTTCCGGGCGGGTCCTCGCGGTCCACAACGGACGGCGCAGGCACGGTGGCGGCACAAGGGGCACGGCGGCCGTTGGCAAGACCAAACGCCCGTGCATAGTCCAAGTAGGGGCTCGGGTCCTTCTATTCGTGTCATGAGGCAGCGCCTTGGCTTGCCGGCGACGACCAAAATCCGAGGCGGAGTCCGCATCACGACGAAGGCCACGGCGGAATTCCGGCGAGGCGGCGGCGCACGGTAGGGACATCAAGGAGGGGTACGGGGGCTTCTTCGACTGCTTGGCTGGATGTGGAAACTCATGGCGACGCTCGACGGCGCGATCTCGGCCAGCGAGACAGCCGGAGTTGAATAGGGCATCCTCGCCATGGCGGCGCTCCGGTGCACGCCGGCGATGGCAAGGTCAAGGGGACAAGGGTCATCCGGGGTCATCTTCCAGTTCTAGCGTGCGCAACGTGTGCGCCACGACGAAGCGGGCTCGGATCAGAGGTCGGTGGCGTCCAATGGTTGCTCTTGCCGAATCGGCACACAGGCGTCAAGGCACGGCGGCGTTCGGGCATGAACGCAGCGCCGGCATGGTTACGGGCTAGGGCACCTCCGGTTGCGTTTTCTTCCAACAAACGAGCGCACGGAGTGCGCCTTGTCGAGGAACGTCCTTCCCTTGGGCTCTTGGCGTCCAGGGATCGATGGCGGGGTCCATACGGCGGCTCGCCGCAGCATGGCATGGTCGCGGCGGCGGCATGGCGGCAAGGCAAGTTCGGCGCCCTCCTGGCGCCGTGGTCCGTTGGGCTTGGCTAGTCCGTGTGTGCGCGGTGCGTGTCCAAGTGCCGGAAACGGCACGGCCTACACGCACGAGGGCGCCATGGCCATGGAAGCAAGGTCGGGAGGTTGGAAGAGAAGAAAGGCGGCTCACCGAGCGTGTAGGCGTAGCAGGGGCTCGGCGTGACAGAGTGGCGCGCGTAGGTGAGGTAGCGAAGTAGAAGAAGGGCTCGCGGTGGTGGGCGACGTCGTGGTACGCTCGCGGTTCTCGGCTTCCTCGCGGTGCGGCAGCAGCTACTCCGGCGAGCTTCTTCTCCAAGTCCGGCGGCTTCTTGCTCCGGCTCTTCTTCTTTCCTCTTCACCTTCTCCCTTCTTCTCCTTTCTCTCCTCTCAGGCTCGCTGGTTCTTGGCGAATTGGTTGCCACCAGAGCGGCGGCGGGGTGGAGGAACCCTAGAGCTCCGGGGTGCACTACTTATAGGCGGTCGCGGCAGGGCATGGCCGGTGGACGGTGATCTTGGCCATAGCGCGATCGGCGGCGTAGGAAGGCTCCACGAGTCGCTATCACGCCGTGTGGGCTCCTCTTGGCGCCGGGCGGCACCATTCGACCGCGGCCAAGGAAGCGGGGAACAGCGGCACGGCGATGCCACGGCGTGTCAGGGCTCGAGCGCGCGCGCGCGATGGTCATGCGACTTGTGTGACCCTGTCGGCTCTTGGTCGGTCCAGGTGGCGGCCATCGGTCGGTCCTCCAAGGCGGTTCGCGAGGCAACGGCGGGGATGGGAGATTCCCACTGCTGCGTCTGCTTTTTCCACTGTCGGGCGCGAATGGGAAAAAGAAGGGGAGCAGGTGAAACATATGACAAGGCGGGGCCACACGTCATTGGCTGCGGTGAGGGGAACAGGAGCACGTGGTGTGCTGTTCCCATTCGGTAGGTGGGCTGGGCCGGTTCAGCTTGAGAAAAAGAAAAGGAAAAGAGGGAGCTGGGCCAGGCCAGCTCTGTGGCTGGGCCGCGAGGTCGGTTTGCAGGCCGAAATGACTTTTGTCATTTTGTTCCCATTTATATTCCTTTTTCTATTTCTGTTTTTTCCACTTAATTAGTTCCTACGCCATGGTTAACTAGTGTAACCATTCTTGGCATAGTATAGTCGAGTGTCATGGTGGTCAGCAAGGTCAAGGGTATAGTCTTAGGATCCATTCCCGTATAGTGGGATATTTATTTAATGCCTTAAATAAATATTTAGTAATCAATACAAAAATCCAAATAAAACCCAAATCACAAGTATTTAATTATATGCAAATATGATGCTTGTAAAGTTAGAACCATTTATGTGGGTCCACAAGTATGGGTGGATTATTCCCACAAGGGTTAAGTAATAACTTCCCAAGTGGGGGGTTATTCCAATAGGGGTTTAGAGTCATGACTTAGGGACTATTACTGGGGCATGTCCTAGTTAATGGTTGGTCATAGAGTCTCATCGGTAAATATATGAGGTTACCTTAAGATCCTAATCATATGTGGCTTAAGGCATGCATTAAGACACATGTGATGATAATATAATGCGGTGCTTAGCAACTAAACATGGGTGCTAAGTGTGCGAATAGGTAGGGTTTCCTACATGACAAGCAACAAACAAGGGTTTGTTTAGAAAAAAAAAATTTGTAGTTGGGATTTTTGTGTTTGGTGAATTTTTCGGGTTGTTACAGCCCCATCCTCCCGCACCCCATCCTCTCGCGACGAGGCCGAGCCCCGCCCGCCGCCCGCTGGTGCCGGGGCCTAGCGTCGCCTGCCCTCGCGCCGGGGCCGCACACCGCCAGCCCTCATGGCGAGCTCCACCTGCCGTCGCGTCGAGCCCCGCCCACCGCCCTCACGCCGAGCGCCGCCCGCCGCCTGCTGCACCTCCGCGCACTGCTCCTCGTTCCACGGTGGGCGGAGAAGGCATGGGCCGACAGCAAGAATCTCGGCCTTAACATGGGCGAGCTCAAGATGGAGCTACTGTACGCGCAAGGCATGCTCGACCATGCGCAGGGCAGGGAGATCCATAGCCCTGCACTCAAGGACTTGCTGCTCAAGCTACAGCAGCTGGCATATGACTCCGACGACATGCTGGACGAGCTGGACTACTTCCGCATCCAGGACGAGCTCGAAGGCACCTTCGAGGCCGCCGACAAGGATGCCCGAGGTGTCATCCAAGACACCGCTCTCCATGTTACAGCTGTTGCTGATGAACAGGTTCGTATACTCCACGGACAGGACTCCCCTGATGATCAGGCACAAGAACAAGGAGAAGCGAGGCAAAAGCAGAGAGCTCAGCCTGAAGAGAAGCCTGCAGGAGGCGTGCGTAGGCTCGCCTACAATGCTCGCCATACCATCGGTAAACACCTTCTATGCTGCACTTGTCCCCCTCCTGTCCAAGCTGATGGTGACTCTGGCACCATGGAAACCACCATGCCAGTGCCACAACAAGAGAGCATAGTAGATGCCCCTACCCCTCCTGTCCAAGCTAGTGGTGACTCTAGCACATTGGATATCATCACGTCAACTGTGCCACAACGAGAGCGAGAGGACGCAGTAGATTCACAACATTGTTCACCTGCTAGTAAACTGAAGTTTCATAGGGTTGATATGTCGCATAGAATGAAAGCTATAGTTGAGGAGCTGAAGGCGCTGTGTGCTAAGGTCTCCGTCATTCTTAACCTAGAGTTGCTGCATGCCAACCGTAGCATAGCCCAGGTCATTGCTGCAGAACTACGTGCTGCTCACTTGAAGGAACAGGGCAATCTACCCATTCTTCCCGTAAATGATGTTAAGGCACGACCCAAAACCACCTCATATGCATCAGAACCTATTTTCTGTGGACGGAAAGATGAGATAAAAACAATTATGAAAATCATAACCGCAGGAGACAAGTCCTCTGGCAAGGACCAGCTGACTGTTGTTCCGATTGTTGGTCTCGGGGTATGGGGAAAACAACACTCGCACAACATATTTACAAAGAAACTGAAAAATACTTTGACGTGAGGATATGGGCATGTGTATCAACTGATTTTAGTGTGCCCAGATTGTTCAAGGATATTTTGGAGTCTAAGTCCTTAGAAAAACTTAGAGGGGAGTCGGAGTTAATTGGTACTCCAGAGGAAAATATTGAACAAATATTATCATCTAAAAGATTTTTGCTTGTCCTGGATGATATGTGGGATACTGTTAATAATGATGGATGGGACAGGTTGTTGGCACCATTTAGAAAAGGGCAAAAAAAGGGAAACATAGTAGTGGTCACAACTCGGTCTCCATCAGTAGCACAAATTGTTAAAGTAAACAATACTGATAGTGATAGCAGAGTAGAATTAGAAGGTTTGGATCAAGAGGCATTTCATGAGTTTTTCTGGTCATGTGTATTTGGTGGTGATAATAAGGCAAAAGAAGAGCACAAAGAACTAGGTGAGATTGGAGAAGAGATAATGGAAAAACTTAAAGGCTCCCCTCTTGCGGCAAAAACTGTAGGTAGAATACTGAGGAATAACCTGGATCAAAATCATTGGAAAAGAGTCCTAGATAGTAAAGAATGGGAACTACAAACTGGTGATAGTGACATCATGCCTGCATTAAGGCTTAGCTATGATTTTCTTCCTTTTCACCTGCAACGCTGTTTTTCCTACTGTGCCTTGTTTCCGGAAGACTACATGTTCACTAGCCAACAGCTCATTCACTGGTGGATAGGTCTAGGTATTTTACAGCCTGGTCCTCAAAATAGAAGCCTCGAAGATATAGGACTGGCCTATTTGGATGACTTGGTTAACCATGGATTTATTATCAAAAAATATAGTGAGCACAGGGTATGTGATGGATTTGATAACGTAAAAGATACTCAGTACAGTATCCATGACCTCCTACATGATTTAGGACTCAAGGTTGCATCACGCGAATGTCTCAGCTTAAATTCCTCTAATGTGGTCCCAGCAGAAGTTTGGCCATCTGTACGTCACTTATCTATCATCATAGATGCTGTAGATGATGGAAAAAATGACGATTTTATAAGAGGACAAAGACAACTACTATTAGGGAGAAAATTCAAGATTGATAACTTACAAACTTTGATGGTGTTTGGGAAATTGGATGAAAAAATCAGTGTTTTTTTGGGAGATTTGATTAAAAGAGCAAGAGGCCTTCGTGTAGTGAACTTGGAAAACATGCAGTCTCGCATGGAGTTTCCAACACTATGCCATCTACGTTACCTAAGGCTTGGGGGTGACCTACCAAGCATGCTTTCTAGGTTTTATCATCTTAGGATTCTGGATCTACAAGGATCGCAAGGGATCCAATCTAATTTACCTGGAGACATGAGCAACCTCACTAAACTAAGCCATTTTGATGTCATTCACTTTGGTTTTCACTCTGAAATTTGTAATGTGGGGAAGCTACACTTATTGCAAGAGTTAAAGAGATTTGATGTCAAAAAAGAAAGCACCGGGTTTGAAGTAAAGCAACTAGGGGAATTAAAAAGCTAAGAGAGCTTGGAATTTATGGCATTGAGAAAATAAATACAAAAGAAGAAGCAGCTGAAGCAAAACTGATAGATAAACAATGGTTGCAAAAGTTAAAAGTGGTCTGGAGGACGACTGCGTCAGACAACGAGCGTGATGCGAAAGGACTAGTTCTTGAAGGGCTTCTGCCTCCAAGAAATCTTCAAAGCTTGCACATTATAGGCCATGGAAGTCACTCTTGCCCAACATGGTTGGGTAGTAAGCAGCACTCTCCTAAAGCTCTACAGGGTCTTCGTCTATACAATGTCGACTGGGAATTGTTTCCATCACTCGGGCACATGGAAATGCTTCGTGATGTAACACTGAATTCTATGCCCAGACTAAAGGATCTTGGTCCAGGGTATTTTGGCAGGACGATAAAAAACCTAACGCTAACTGGATTGACGGGACTAGAAAACTGGGTTCCAGGGGACGAAGGTCATTTGTTGTCTTCACTGGAAAAGTTAATAGTTTTCTCATGCTTTCCGCTCGTGTCAGGATACCATCTCGTGAGCCTTTTCATGCAGTGTTCCCCAAACCTAAGTGAGATCTCGACAGATGACTTCACTGGAGCCCTTGCTGGGCCCACCTGCAGCTCCCTCACCAGGCTAACCCTTCATGGAAGGGAAGGGGTGGAGCACTTCACAGAGCAACAAGAGCATGGCCTTGTGCTCCTCACCTCTCTCCAGTACCTCAAATTCAATAATTTTCCCAGTCTGCTGTGCCTCCCTGCTGGTCTGCATAGACTCGCCAACCTCAAGACTTTGGAAATCGATTATTGTAGTTCCCTCAGTTCGCTGCCTGAGGACGGTCTGCCTAATTCACTCCAGGAGTTACTAGTCAAATCCAAGTCCAATTCCCGTAAAAGCTGCATGGAGTTAAACACGGCGTGTAAAAATTACACCCGTGATCGTCCTGGGATCAAGCTACAACTATCATCAAATAAGGTACGCAGAAGATCCCTCTTTAAAGAATTGCAATTGCATCAGTAATGAAGAGTGAAGACAATGGAGTGGTTTCATGAAATTTCCTCAGTTGGTAGTTTCTGGATACTGCAGTGGTTCAAGGGATTTTCTCAGTTGGCAGGTTCAGGACAGTGTGACTTGGTGTTGGTGATGACAGATGAAAGGGTTCATTGGGTCTGAAAACAGATAGATTAAATGGTATCGGTACTTAATGCTTCTGGTGATGACAGATGAAAGGGTTCATTGGTTCTGAAAACAGAAAGATTAAATGGTATTGGTACTTAATGCTTTTGTGGAAGTCTTTTATGCTATTGGCATTTCCATTGACCAAGGATAGGATGCTACATGGTGGTCATGCTAGTATGTTTTCCATGTGTAATCATGAAAAAAAAAACTCCATTGTACTATGTGCGGCTGTACCACCTATTATTAATAATAATGTAAGGTATGAAAATGGACCATGTTGGTCCCGTGGTTTTTTACTCCTCATGTTGAGGAGGTTTTTCCACGTAAAAATCGTTGTCATTGTGCATTGAACTTTGAATTCTTGTGGCTTCCCTATCGTCTGAATCCTTCATGCAATCTTGCCTAACAAGGGTAATAAGTATGAAAAAATGCCCCACTAAAAGCATGCACATTCCCACTAGAATTTTGCATCATTTATATGTCTTCATTGTGTAAGTCATCCCAAGTTATTGTTTCATGTTATTTCTGAAAAACTTGTGTAATCAGGAGAACAAAGAGAAAAATGACACCTGAAAGAAAGATCGACTACAAATTAGAGATCAACTGTGGTCTATATGTATGTGTCCCATAGAAAAATAGCCACTGAAGGGGATTTTTCAAATTGAGAAGTTTGAATCAGATGCTTAACAGTGCGATATAATAGCTAAGAATAAACATGGAGGGAGCATACAAAAACAAATACCTTTTCTATGGGTGGTTATAACCCTTCCACTGAATTTTGTAATGGAAAGTTTGGATAATATGTCCGTATGTTCCAGTTCTGTTAAATTATTTATATTTTTCTAGGAGGACTGAAACTAATTGAAACTTAGAACTAGAAATTAGTAGAGTATAAGTACCGGCCAGAGCCCATAGGGTGTGCTCGGTGCTCCTGCTCGACTTCCTTAGCCGCCTCTAGGGCCGCGGCCGCGCGAAGCTAGCCGGCCTTGCTGGCCGTGCAGGTGTCGGGGCGCCCGCTGCGGCCACGCGAGGCCGGGCTGTTGACGGCCAGGCGCCGGCGCACTGCAGGCTGCTCCAGGGAGGCGCTGAGCCGGGCGCAGCAGAGCAAGCCGCAGGCCCGCAGCAGAGCACGGCGGGGGCCGCATCCGGCTAGCGACGGCAGAGTGTAGGCCGTAGCAAAGCAGGGCGGCGTCGGGCTTGCCACGGCGGCCGCAGCAGACCAATGGCGACAGCGTTGGATGGACGACGGCGGCTCTGTTACTCCTTTGCCTGGGCTGTTTTTGATGGGCCAAAAACTGAAGCCCTGCTCCCTTATAACATGGGCCGCGACTAGGTTCAGTTTGCCCCCGTGTGTAAATCACCCACGAGTGATCAGACCCATGCGTGGATTGGGTGATCTACGTCCTGCCACCAAATCCCTCTCCAGAGTCCCAGATGCATAGATAGATGCTGCTGGCAAGGGCCCCGTGCACAAAAATGGCGATGCATGGTGAAGGGCAGAGCACCACGGTTGTAGAGGATGATGTCGATGCGGGATAATGAGAAGAACGCGAGGTTCGGCGGCGGAGCATCGGTGGTGGACCAGCGGAGACACAGCGCCGCTTCCCCAGAGGAGGAGATTCACTCATGGATTCACCGGGTTTGGACCGCAACAAACGATGATACACATACACGAGCTTTTTTTTTTTTTGTTAGCAAGCAGAACAATGATACACGCGAGCTGCCCAGAAATCTTTGCTTCCGACCATAGTATTTTACTATAATATAAAATGGGCCAGTGTTAGGGTCATGTACATTTATAAACATAACACTTATAAAATGGGCCGGCCGGCCAACAATTTCGTTAATATGCTAGTCAGCTAGTGCTATCGTTGGTGTATGGCACATGGTCCGTGCTTCTTGCTGCGCGCTTTGGCACCTACCGCCACCTAAAAAGTTCTTAGTTTTTTTTTTTCTAGCTAACTAACATAGATAGTCTGGCATTGCGCAGGAAAAAGGATAGTTTGGCGGATCCAGTCAAGCGTAATTAAGCGGAGCCAGATTATTTAAATTCTCGATTCACTTTTGCTTTCTTTAATCGAGTGGATCCAAACATGCTAAAAGATAGTAAAAGATAGCGGCCACAGCTAAAGTTCCTCTGAACGTCGGCGTTCGCAAGGGCACCTTACATCATCACGGTATTATAATATTAGTTTTGGTGGTTTTTTATCGTAATCGCACGTTGCCTCCCGTTACCTTATCGCGCACTACAATTTTAGTTGTAGTGGCTTTTTCATCATACTCGCACGTTGCCTACCCTTACCTCATCACGTACTATAATTTTAGTTGCGGTGGCTTTTTCATCATACTCGCACGTTGCCTCCCCTTACCTCATCACGTACTACATCACGTACTATAATTTTAGTTTTTTAGAGGGAATTCGGAGGAATCAAAACGATTCCCACCTACTTTTCATTCACGGGTGCTCGACAAGCCGAGCGGTGAAAGGGCGCAAGCGCCAATCCTTCACACAGTTTTCTAAGAGGTACAAAGGGGTGAGAGAGAATACAACAAAGACGACACCAACAACAAACTAGCAGGAGATGAGAAACAATAAGACAGCCCTAGGGTAAGTACAGACATCAGCCCAAAGCCGCTAACCGGTCGCCGATTTGCGCCACCACCGAGCGACATACTCGCCGTTTTCACCGGAGCCTTTGTGACCCTCACCACTCCTCGTAGCTACGCCGCTCCGCTGCTGCCCTCCACTTGAGACGGGAAATGTGGAGTGGAACGAACAGTGCAATGGGGACTAAGAGTGGTGACAGACACGCAAGCCCAAGATCACCAGACACGACGACCTCCTTTTGTGTTGATGGTGAAACATACAGCACATCCGGGCCCCACCCGGCATAAGATTTTCTAAGAACCATCAAGGAGAGCATCGACGGAGCAAAGACGCCAGAGGAGGACGCTCGTCGAAACGTCGGCAACAACAGACAATCACGGCCACACTCACCCAAGAGGGGCAACAACAAGGGAGAAAGAGGAAACGAAGGGAACAAAAGGGTGCGGCAGGGGGCTGGAATCCATCCTCCATAGTGGTGCCCTCAAGAGGGTTACGACGCCGTCGACGCTGCCACCACCGGCTCTAGATAGCTAGAGCAAGGTTTTCACCAGGAGGAGGACAAGCTATCGCCATAGACCGAGGACCTACAACATTGACGCCTCCAAGGAGGTAACGGCGCTAGGAGCGTCGCCACCAATTGCACAGACATGATCGTGCAAGGCTTTCGCCTAAGGTCCCCAGCCGGCACTCCACGGGAGCGCAGCCCCGCCGCCAGCAAGCCCGCGGCCAAACTACGCGCTCCGCGTTGCTGCAGGCCCTGCAAAGAGACACGAAGAAAGAGGCACACACACGCTGCCCCACCGCCGGCAATTTGTCTCACAATTTTGGAAGCAATTCCATAAGGCAATGGGTACCAAATCTCTTTATAGCTCAGCCTATCATCCACAGACTGATGGTCAGACAGAAAGAGTCAATCAGATTCTTGAAGACATGTTGAGGTCTTGTGTATTGAATTTTCCAGAGAAGTGGGATGAATGTTTACCATTAGCAGAGTTCTCTTACAACAACAGTTATCAAGAAAGTATCAAGATGGCACCATTTGAAGCATTATATGGTCGCAGATGTCGGACTCCATTGAATTGGTCGAACCGGAGAGAGATGGTTTTTCGGGGTTGATCTTGTGAAAGAGATAGAAGAAAAGGTTAGACAGTCTGAGAACAATTTGAAGGTAGCTCAATCTCGACGAGAAAAGTTATGCGAGATAAGAGGCGTCGACCTCTAATTTTTGCCAAAGGAGATTATGTATATCGAAAGTATCACCCATGAAGGGAGTTAGTCGCTTTGGAGTTAAAGGCAAATTAGCACCTCGTTATATTGGTCCATTTCGATTTTAGCAAAATGTGGTAAGGTAGCATACCGTTTGCGGTTGCTGAACAGAACGGTTGTCGGCGGTACACAATGTATTTCATGTGTCACAACTCAAGAAGTGTCTTCGACCACCCGACAAAATTGTTGATGTTGATGTAACATCTCGATGTTATATTACCTAAAACGACATGTCATCATGTTTAGTCGCAAAGCATTCATGTTAGGTTAACCCCGATATGCATTCACTAAAACAAGATTTATATTCTAGGTTGATTGTGCCTCATTGAGATAATGTTTTTATTCTGCTTTGATAGCCTAGAGGTGTGTCGGCTCGATCAAACGCGATTTCATTTCGAAAACCCCGTTTCCGACAAACTCCGTTTTACCCCCTTTTCTCTAGCTCAAAATCTATAAAGAATTTGGGGTTGGTCCAAAAAGCAATATTGTAGGGCTTGATGAGACCTACAATGTTGGTGAACAAAGTTTTTCAAGTTTTCAAAAAGAATTTCAAATAAATTTGAAAATACGGTTTTCCGACAGTTGTCCCCTTTTCAATTTCAAACCATAATTCAAAAACTATGCATATTTTGGAAAAACATCTTTTGGAGAAAATGTGCAGTTTGAAAAGTTGAGTTTTCCATAGTTTTGGAGTTTTTCAAGTTCTTTAGAAAAATCCAAAGTAATTTCAAATATTTCATTCTAGGGTTTTGTCCCCTTTTCAAAATTTGATTCAAATTCAATTTTCCTTTCAAAATTTGAAAATGTGCCAGTTGACAAAGTTGTAGAGAATGAAATTTTAGCTAGGGTTACTTTTTGGAAAATTTTGAGCACAGTTCAAAAATTTGGAGAAATTTGCAAATTTCTTTTGCTGCCACTGTGGATGACGTCAGCATTAACTTTTTCCCCTCACTGGAGCTCCCCCTCGCCGAGGCCATGGCGCCATGCCGCCCGCCGCCGCCGCCGGTGGTGGGCAGCGCACGGCCGAACGGGAAGCTTCTCCGCCCGTGTCGCCGTCTCCTTCGCCGTCCCTTGCGCCATAACCCCGGCCAACCACTCCCTCCTCCTCTCCTTATCCATTTCCCTCATCGCCGCCATCGCCATTGCCGCCCGAGCTCGCGCCTCCGCTCGCCGTCGTCTTCGTCTCGCTCCGGCCCAAGCAAACCACACCACCGTGTCCGCCTTGAGCTCGCGCGTCCAGCAAGCATCGCCAAGCTCCTCGCCCCCCCGCATCGCATCGCCGCGCGCCCATCATCTTCCTCCCGGTCGGCAAGCCGAGCCGCCGAGGATCGCCGCCGTAATCCGTCGTTGTCCTTGCGCTTTTTCTCGATTCCTTGCGTGGGTAAGCTCGCCTTGACGCGCTGCTCACGATGCTTCCCTTGGTTTGGTCATCGACGCACAGGACACGCCGGAACGCCGCCCTCGCCGCCGGGTTCGCCGCCGCCGCCATTTCCGCCGCCGTCAAGCTTCCATCTCCGGCCGTCCATCCTCTCCATTTTCAAGCGCACCGTGCCCGCGGTGAGCTCCTGCAGCTGCCTGTGCCTTCCTTTTAGTCTCTAGGGCACCGTAGCGCCCGGCCACCGTCGCGTCGCCGCCGTTTGCCGTGCCGCCGCCGCCGCGTCCAAGGCTGAGGCCGATAGGGCCTCGCGCTGCGTCCTTTGGCTCGCGCATCCCGCTCGCCGCATCGCGTAGCCTCTAGCGCGCGCGCTAACCGCACCGGAGGAGCTCCGGTGAGCTTCCTCGCCGAGCCGCAGCGCCGCCGCCCCGCCATGACCGCCGGCGAGCTAGCCCTAGTCGCTCCGCCGTCCCATCTTCTAGCCTAGGAGGTGCGCCGTGCCTTGGAGATCACGTAGGACCGAGCCGCGCCGCCGGAGACCCCGCCGCCGGCGAGGAAACGCCGGCGAGCGCGTCGCCGCCGCCGTCGCCCGCTCGCAGCGCGAGTCTTCTTGGGCCGGCCTGCTACTGTTGGGCCAGGCCACCAACGAGTCTTGGGCCGAGCCAAGCCGATTCGGCTCATTCGTCTTTTCTTTTCTTTTTCCTTTTTCCATTTCTTTTTAGGCTAAAAATCTTATTTTCTTTCAAAATTCATAGTAAATTGTGTATTGCTCCAAAAATTCTCAAAATTTTTGTGTATGTTCGTTATGATGTCCTCTATCTAGGAAAAATTCAAAATGCCAATTTTGAGTAGTTTTGCTATGTTCAAAAATTACCTCTTTTAATTGAAAAATGAGTCTTCTATGATTTTTATTTATTTATTTATTTGTCCAAAAATCATGAAAATTTATTGGTGCACTGTTTTTGATATAAGCTACTTAAAAATAATTTTTGAAATCAATTTGACAACTTTTGTTTTAGGATTTAATTTCCCTAGTTATTAATTAATTGTTTGACTTTGGATTTGAGTGAAGACCCTAGGTCATCAACCCTAATGACCTTTGGCACTTTAATTAATTGTTTGTGCTTGTCTATAATCTTATTTAGTTTTTGTCGAGCATCATATTTAATATTCCATCATGTTGAAGCATTTTAATTATCTCGTGTAGTCCCCCGTGATCGAGGAGAGACTGTCGATTCCATTTCCGAGGAATAGTTGTCGAGACAACCCTAGTTCCCGAGGAAGTCAATCCATCTTGGTGATTGGTCATCTTCCGGATACGTCGTTGAAGAACGTCTACACCGACTTTCGAGGCAAGCCCGGATCCATCAACCAATTCCTTGAATTTGCAAAAGTTTATCACTTGATTATGTATTTGCATTAAGTAATAGGAGTTGAGTGATCACCTACTTGACGCATTAACTACCTTGATTATTCCAACGTCATCCTTGAAACCGTTTTGATTGAAAATACGTAACAATGCTTAGCCTTGCTAATTTAGTTCGGATTTCGAAAATATTTTCAAAAAGAAGTGCTTACCCTGTCGGTAAAGTTATTGTTACTCAGCAATGCTACCTTTGATCAGACGGTTGGATTGCGTCGAAAGACGTTTCGATGTAACGCCCTGTCTGGATCTGTTACATCTTTTAATGAAGTTGAGACCGGTCGGGTAACTTGCATCTGGGTTAGGGATGTAGTGTTTCCGACTGTGTCGATTAAGGACCGTATCGTTGTAGGGCCGCCTGTGGTTCGAGCCTTGCAACTAATCACATACTATGGTAAGCCTAAGACCCCGGCTATTCCATCATCGAACGGATAAGCTGCGCACCGGGAGTGGAGAGATGGCGGGAATACGAGTTACCCTCGTGGGCTTGGTCCTGGATTTGAGGCGTACGGTATTCTCGGGTGGCGCAGACCGGGTTGGTTTTGGAAGATCTCGAGTGAAGGTTGATATATGCAAGATGTGGTTCTACATATATCGTGTGATTAGGGATCCCAGTGGGTATAATCGATTCGAATCGTCGTTGCTCCTCGGTTATGGAGACTCGATCACGACTGCATCGTAGTAACTTATGGAACTTGAAGGAATTTTGTTGAAAGACTAAGAATGTGATCTCCGTGATTTATCTTGATCTCTTTGTAATCAAGCTAGACTAGGCTCACCTTAGAATCTAATGACTAATCTGGAAAGTAAAACTTGAGGTTGAAACTAGTTTAGTGCTTTTACGCAAAATACTTTGATTCTTTGCTAAGCCTTACCTTGTCCTATCGGCCTTCATTCCGAGTCTTCTCCCCTCTTTTTCGTCGGGTAAGTCTTGCGGAGTACTTTTGTACTCGGGGTTTGTTCTACCCTTGTTGCGGTGTGTCCGTCAAGTGAGGACGTCGAGTAGTTTGTTTGGCTCTGGGCGAGCACTACGTTTTGGTGAATCATAAAGTTAAGTAATGATATTCCACTACTATGGTTGTAATCAACATAACTTTTTATTTGTAAAGTTTTATTTATAAATGATTTGTAAACTTATGTTATCATAATACTTCCGCACTTTTACTCGATATATTTTATTTGTACAAAATTGTTGTAATACCGCAATGTCTCTTATAATGATCGATCCGGTTCGAAAGATTCGTGGATGATTCGGGTTTCCCGAGGACACCCGACGAGCTTGTTAAGTCGTGTGGAACACATGCATAGTAATCCGAGGTCTTTTAAGACAAGGATTAGTGCATGTGGGCCACATTACTTAGGAGGTTACGCTACACGGGTGGTATCGAGCCGGATCGTTATTCTAGAGCTATTGTAGTATTCCTTTGCGAAAACTTCAAAAGGTTTTGGATCTAATAAAAATTTAACTTGACTATTTTGGTCCAAATTGCTTATCCCTTACCTATGCTCACTTCTATAGCCCTTTAGTCATGTTTCAAAGTTTATGGTGGAATATCATGTTATATTGCCCTATTTATAAAAGTTTACTTTTAAGTATGTGTTACATTAAAGTCTTTTAAGCTTAGAACGTAGGTCCGTTCATGCATCATGCTTAATTAACCTGTTAATAAATACTTTCCCTCTTAATGTGAATTGGGTTAGGTAGTATCAATCCTATTCTGCTAGCCTTGAGATCCCACCTATCTATTCTTTAATCTTGATCCTATCTTTTCGAAAGCTCGAGTTTAAAGTTTGGCTTGTTATTCAACGAGATGCCTGTTCATACCCGAGCATCCGATGCTTTGCTGGGATTTCTCAAAATGGGGGTGATGATTCCAATCCTCCACCAGTTCAACCCTAGTTTGACCGATACCCTTGCCGCTCCGGTCAATGCTACAACTATTCTAGCTCGAGAATCGAATATCACCCATGGTAATCGTGGTCGGAATAATGGTGATGAGGTCACGTATTTTGATTTTGCATCCACTCATCCACCGGTTTTCACCAAAGCGAGATGAACCTCTTGAAGCGATTATTGGCTCCGCACCATGCAGCAAAAGTTTGATCTCATTCCTTGTATAGAAGTTCGAAGCCACTATTTGCGGCTCAACGGTGAGAGGTCTTTGCGGTGGCTTGGTGGGAAAATCTTGTTGCCATACAACCCATTGGTCATCGTATCACATGGACGAGTTTCGTGAAGCTTTCCGCACTCATTATGTTTCACAAGGTGTTATGAAAGTTAAGAAGGAAGAATTTTTATCTTTACAACAAGGTGATATGTCCGTCGTACAAGTATGTGAGTGAGTTTAATCACTTATCCCAAGTATGCACCGAGTATGTTGATACGAGATGATAAAAAGAAGGGTTACTTCTTGAGGGGTCCGGATAGTAAGATCGTATGATGATTTCTAGTGCTACTCTTAATACTACATTTTACGAGACAAGTTGATATTGCTATCACTTGCGAAGCCGTTAATCGTAAGCACCGAAGGCCAAGAAGAAGAAGGCTCGAATACCGAATCCTCGGCGGTAAGCCTAAGCGCTGAAGATAATCCGTCATCCTATAAATCATTTTCATACTCCTTATCATCCAGTCCAAGTATCAAGTCCCTTGCCAGGCACTTGTCCGTCCCGTTGTAGCTCTTTCTTATCCACGCCGACCCGAATGCTCCTAGCGTTCGAAAACCCACTTTACAAATACAGAACTACCCATGTTACAATTGTGGAAAGTCTGGTCACTCTATAAGGGACTGTCCACATCCAAACCAGTACAATTCCAATGTTCCAAGTACTTCTGTGTCACATCGAATCAACGAGAAGAGCCAAATTAAGAAGAAAATTGGGCGTGTCTTTTACACGCAAACCGGATAATATTCCCGAGGGAGAGCCTATTTTGATGGGTATGTTCCAAGTTGCCAATCACTCAAAGCATTTATACTTTTTGACTCGGAGCATCCCATACATTCATCAATCGGACATTTGTTATGAAGCATGAGATCCCAATTGGAGAAACAAAAGAAAATTTCTTTATTCGAGTCACCTGGAGGGCGTATGTGTACTAAGGAAATGGTACATCGGTACCCATAGACTTGGGTGGACATATCTTTCCCACATCAATGATTGTTCTAAAGGATCGGGATATAGATGTGATCCTAGGTATGAACTGGATGAATCGGCGAGGAGCTATTATTGATACCCCGAACCGGACTATAAAAGTGAATTTATCGATGGCAAGTCGCAGTTGCTTATTCAATTCCTAACTCCTAAGAGGGCGAGTCAAGAGAATTTGTGCAACCTCGTGAAGGAGATTCGAGATATCCTTGTAGTTAAAGATTTCCCGAGATGTATTTCCCGATGAGTTACCCGGTATACCTCCGAGATAGAAATGTAGAGTTTGCGATTGAGTTGAAGCCGTGACGCCCCAATATCGAGAAGAGCATATAGAATGGCACCACCGAATTAGCGAGAACTTAAAGCTCGGTTGAAAGAATTGCTTAATAAAGGTTTTATCGAGACACGTAGTTCATCTTGGGGTTGTCCGGCCATCTTTGTAAAGAAGAAAGATAAAACCTTGAGGTTGTGTGTTGACTATCGTCCATTGAATGAAGTGACTATCAAAAATAAGTATCCTCGGCCTCGTATTGATCTGCTCTTAGATCAATTGGCGGGAGCGAAAGTGTTTTCAAAGATCGATCTTCAATCGGCTATCATCGGATCAAGATTCGTCCGAAGATATTTCAAAGGCGCATTCACAACTAGATATGGTCTCGTATGAGTATCTCGGTTATGTCTTTTGGACTTGCAAATGCACAAGCTCATTTCTTATATTTGATGAACTCGGTGTTCATGCGAACTTGATCGGTTTGTGGTGGTCCTCACCGATAATATCTTGATTTATTCCAAGAATGAAGAAGAACATGTTGAACACCTCGAATAGTTACGCAACGTCCGAGAGAACATCGGCTATATGCTAGGTTCGGCAAGTGTGAGTTTTGGCTTAAGGAAGTCCAATTCCTTGGATATGTTTTATCGATAAGGGCATAACTGTTGACCCTAGTAAAGTAAAGGATATTCTAGATTGGAAATCACCAACCACCATTTTCGAGGTCCGTAGTTTCCTTGGAATGGCGGGTTATTATCGCAGATTTATTGCTAACTTTTCAAAGGTAGCTAAGCCTATAATTGAGTTGTTGAAGAATCAAACCAAGTTTGTTTGGTCACCTAAGTGTGAGGAGGCATTTCAGTCCTTAAAGAAGTCATTGACTACTTTGCTCCGATTTTAGCTCAACCGGATATGGGGAAGCAGTTTGATGTTTATTGTGATGCTTCGGCATTGGTCTTGGTTGTGTACCGATGCAAGAGGGCGAGTTATTGCTTATGCATCAAGACAGCTCAAGCGTCATGAAGAACATTATCCAACTCATGATCTAGAGTTAGCGGCAGTTGTTCATGCCTTGAAGATTTGGCGTCACTATCTATTGGGTAACACATGTCATATCTATACGAGATCATAAGAGTTTGAAGTATATCTTCACTCAAGAAGAATTGAATATGAGGCAAAGAAGATGGTTAGAACTGATTAAAGATTATGATCTCGAAGTGCATTACCATCCTGGTAAGGCAAATGTGGTTGCCGATGCACTTAGTCGAAAAATTCATTGCAAATTGTTTGACAAAGTGAAGCCCCGGATATTTCTTTATGTCATGAGATAGAAAAGTTGGGCATAGAGATGATACAACAAGGCGAGTCTCGACTAACATTTCTATGGAGTCAACTATCCGAGATCAAATTATCATTGCTCGAGAGATAATAAAGGTATGGAACATATCAAGGAGAAAATTAGAGAGGGAAAATTATCCTGTTTGAGAATTGATGAAGCAGATGTTATATGGTTCAAGAATCGTCTGGTCGTACCAAAAATTCCCTGAGTTACGTCAAAAGATCCTCGATGAAGCACATCTTTCAAGATTCTCTATTCATCCAGGAAGCAATAAGATGTACCATGATTTGAAACAGAGATTCGGTGGACTAAAATGAAGATAGAAATTGCTCGATATGTCGCTAGATGTGACACTTGTCAAAAAGTGAAAGTCTGTGCACTTAAAGTCTCTTTGGAGAATTGCAACCATTGCCTATTCCCGCTTGGAAGTGGGAAGATATCGAGTATGGATTTCATAATGGGCTTACCCAAGACATCAAGAGGATTTGATTCCATCGGGTTATTGTGGATCGACTCACAAAGTCAGCTCATTTTATTCCAGTCAAGACAGATCATTCGGCTTTGACATATGCTAAGTTATATATTACACGAATCTTAAGCCTTCATGGGGTACCAAGGACTATTGTTTCCGATAGAGGTACACAATTTGTCTCACAATTTTGGAAGCAATTCCATAAGGCAATGGGTACCAAATCTCTTTATAGCTCGGCCTATCATCCACGGATCGATGGTCGACGTAAAGAGTCAATCGATTCTTGAAGACATGTTGAGGTCTTGTGTATTGAATTTTCCGAGAGAAGTGGGATGAATGTTTACCATTAGCGAGTTCTCTTACAACAAATAGTTATCAAGAGAGTATCAAGATGGCACCATTTGAAGCACTATATGGTCGCAGATGTCGGACTCCATTGAATTGGTCGAACCCGGAGAAAGATGGTTTTTCGGGGTTGATCTTGTGAAAGAGATAGAAGAAAAGGTTAGACAGATCTGAGAACAATTTGAAAGTAGCTCAATCTCGACGAGAAAAGTTATGCGAGATAAGAGGCGTCGACCTCTAATGTTTGCCAAAGGAGATTATGTATATCGAAAGTATCACCCATGAAGGGAGTTAGTCGCTTTGGAGTTAAAGGCAAATTAGCACCTCGTTATATTGGTCCATTTCAGATTTTAGCAAAATGTGGTAAGGTAGCATACCGTTTGCGCTGAACAACAATTTGACAATACACAATGTGTTTCATGTGTCACAACTCAAGAAATGTCTTCGACCACCCGACAAGATTGTTGATGTTGAAGGGATTGAACTTGGATCCCGATTTGACTTATCGAATATCCTATCGAGTTCTAGATCGAAAGATCGTGTCACCCGAAGCCGAACAACCAAGTGGTACAAGATACAATGGGATCAGCATTCGAAGAAGAAGCTACATGGGAGTCTCGAGGATTATCTCGTTAGAAAATTTTCCGAGTTCTATGCTTCTATCTAAGTTATAATTCCCTCTATGAGTTGTAACTATTCTAGTGTGAGTTGTAAAAACCCTTTTCCTTATGTACTTGTTCGAGATGTGTTGCTTGACACATTTCCTTTTCCATTACCTAACCCAAGGCTTTAAATCTCGGGACGAGATTTCTTTAAGGAAAGGCCGTAACATCTCTCGATGTTATATTACCTAAAACCCGACATGTCATCATGTTTAGTCGCAAAGCATTCATGTTAGGTTAACCCTGATATGCATTCACTAAAACAAGATTTATATTCTAGGTTGATTGTGCCTTTGAGATAATGTTTGTTACTGCCTTTGATAGCCTAGAGGTGTGTCGGCTCGATCAAACGCGATTTCATTTCGAAAACCCCGTTTCCGACAAACTCCGTTTTACCCCCTTTTCTCTAGCTCAAAATCTATAAAGAATTTGGGGTTGGTCCAAAAAGCAATATTGTAGGGCTTGATGAGACCTACAATGTTGGTGAACAAAGTTTTTCAAGTTTTCAAAAAGAATTTCAAATAAATTTGAAAATACGGTTTTCCGACAGTTGTCCCCTTTTCAATTTCAAACCATAATTCAAAAACTATGCATATTTTGGAAAAACATCTTTTGGAGAAAATGTGCAGTTTGAAAAGTTGAGTTTTCCATAGTTTTGGAGTTTTTCAAGTTCTTTAGAAAAATCCAAAGTAATTTCAAATATTTCATTCTAGGGTTTTGTCCCCTTTTCAAAATTTGATTCAAATTCAATTTTCCTTTCAAAATTTGAAAATGTGCCAGTTGACAAAGTTGTAGAGAATGAAATTTTAGCTAGGGTTACTTTTTGGAAAATTTTGAGCACAGTTCAAAAATTTGGAGAAATTTGCAAATTTCTTTTGCTGCCTGCCTTGTGGATGACGTCGCATTAACTTTTTCCCCTCACCGGAGCTCCCCTCGCCGAGGCCATGGCGCCATGCCGCCCGGCCGCCGCCGGTGGCCAGCGCACGGCCGAACGGGAAGCTTCTCCGCCCCGTGTCGCCGTCTCCTTCGCCGTCCCTTGCGCCATAACCCCGGCCAACCACTCCCTCCTCCTCTCCTTATCCATTTCCCTCGGCCGCCATCGCCATTGCCGCCCGAGCTCGCGCCTCCGCTCGCCGTCGTCTTCGTCTCGCTCCAGCCCAAGCAAACCACACCACCGTGTCCGCCTTGAGCTCGCGCGTCCAGCAAGCATCGCCAAGCTCCCTCGCCCCCGCTGCATCGCCCGCGCGCCCATCATCTTCCTCCCGGTCGGCAAGCCGAGCCGCCGAGGATCGCCGCCGTAATCCGTCGTTGTCCTTGCGCTTTTTCTCGATTCCTTGCGTGGGTAAGCTCGCCTTGACGCGCTGCTCACGATGCTTCCCTTGGTTTGGTCATCGACGCACGGGACACGCCGAACGCCGCCCTCGCCGCCGGGTTCGCCGCCGCCGCCATTTCCGCCGCCGTCAAGCTTCCATCTCCGGCCGTCCATCCTCTCCATTTTCAAGCGCACCGTGCCCGCGGTGAGCTCCCGCGCACCGCCCGTGCCTTCCTTTTAGTCTCTAGGGCACCGTAGCGCCGGCCACCGTCGCGTCGCCGCCGTTTGCCGTGCCGCCGCCGCCGCGTCCAAGGCCGAGGCCGATAGGGTCTCGCGCCGCGTCCATCGGCTTGCGCATCGCGTTCGCGGCATCGCCTAGCATCCCCGCGCGCTAACCGCACCGGAGGAGCTCCGGTGAGCTTCCCGAGCCGAGCCGCGCGCGCCGCCCCGCCATGACCGCCGGCGAGCTAGCCCTAGTCGCTCCGCCGTCCCATCTTCTAGCCTAGGAGGTGCGCCGTGCCTTGGAGATCACGTAGGACCGAGCCGCGCCGCCGGAGACCCCGCCGCCGGCGAGGAAACGCCGGCGAGCGCGTCGCCGCCGTCGGCCCCGTTAGCGAGTCTTCTTTGGGCCGGCCTGCTACTGTTGGGCCAGGCCACCAACGAGTCTTGGGCCGAGCCAAGCCGATTCGGCTCATTCTGTCTTTTCTTTTCTTTTTCCTTTTTCCATTTCTTTTTAGGCTAAAAATCTTATTTTCTTTCAAAATTCATAGTAAATTGTGTATTGCTCCAAAAATTCTCAAAATTTTTGTGTATGTTCGTTATGATGTCCTCTATCTAGGAAAAATTCAAAATGCCAATTTTGAGTAGTTTTGCTATGTTCAAAAATTACCTCTTTTAATTGAAAAATGAGTCTTCTATGATTTTTATTTATTTATTTATTTGTCCAAAAATCATGAAAATTTATTGGTGCACTGTTTTTGATATAAGCTACTTAAAAATAATTTTTGAAATCAATTTGACAACTTTTGTTTTAGGATTTAATTTCCCTAGTTATTAATTAATTGTTTGACTTTGGATTTGAGTGAAGACCCTAGGTCATCAACCCTAATGACCTTTGGCACTTTAATTAATTGTTTGTGCTTGTCTATAATCTTATTTAGTTTTTGTCGAGCATCATATTTAATATTCCATCATGTTGAAGCATTTTAATTATCTCGTGTAGTCCCCGTGATCGAGGAGAGACCTGTCGATTCCATTTCCGAGGAATAGTTGTCGAGACAACCCTAGTTCCTGAGGAAGTCAATCCATCTTGGTGATTGGTCATCTTCCAGATACGTCGTTGAAGAACGTCTACACCGACTTTCGAGGCAAGCCCCGGATCCATCAACCAATTCCTTGAATTTGCAAAAGTTTATCACTTGATTATGTACCGCTGCATTAAGTAATAGGAGTTGAGTGATCACCTACTTGACGCATTAACTACCTTGATTATTCCAACGTCATCCTTGAAACCGTTTTGATTGAAAATACGTAACAATGCTTAGCCTTGCTAATTTAGTTCGGATTTCGAAAATATTTTCAAAAGGAAGTGCTTACCCCTGTCGGTAAAGTTATTGTTACTCAAAGCAATGCTACCTTTGATCGACGGTTGGATTGCGTCGAAAGACGTTTCGATGTAACGCCCTGTCTGGATCGTTACATCTTTTAATGAAGTTGAGACCGGTCGGGTAACTTGCATCCGGGTTAGGGATGTAGTGTTTCCGATCGTGTCGATTAAGGACCGTATCGTTGTAGGGCCGCCGTGGTTCGAGCCTTGCAACTAATCACATACTATGGTAAGCCTAAGACCCTGAGCTATTCCATCATCGAACGGATAACTGCGCACTTTGGGAGTGGAGAGATGGCGGGAATACGAGTTACCCTCGTGGGCTTGGTCCTGGATTTGAGGCGTACGGTATTCTCGGGTGGCGCGGACCGGGTTGGTTTTGGAAGATCGAGTGAAGGTTGATATATGCAAGATGTGGTTCTACATATATCGTGTGATTAGGGATCCCCAGTGGGTATAATCGATTCGAATCGTCGTTGCTCCTCGGTTATGGAGACTCGATCACCCGACGCATCGTAGTAACTTATGGAACTTGAAGGAATTTTGTTGAAAGACTAAGAATGTGATCTCCGTGATTTATCTTGATCTCTTTGTAATCAAGCTAGACTAGGCTCACCTTAGAATCTAATGACTAATCCGGAAAGTAAAACTTGAGGTTGAAACTAGTTTAGTGCTTTTCTCGCAAAATACTTTGATTCTTTGCTAAGCCTTACCTTGTCCTATCCGGCCTTCATTCCCGAGTCTTCTCCCTCTTTTTCGTCGGGTAAGTCTTGCGGAGTACTTTTGTACTCGGGGTTTGTTCTACCCTTGTTGCGGGTGTGTCCGTCAAGTGAGGACGTCGAGTAGTTTGTTTGGCTCTGGGCGAGCACTACGTTTTGGTGAATCATAAAGTTAAGTAATGATATTCCACTACTATGGTTGTAATCAACATAACTTATTATTTGTAAAGTTTTATTTATAAATGATTTGTAAACTTATGTTATCATAATACTTCCGCACTTTTACTCTGATATATTTTATTTGTACAAAATTGTTGTAATACTGCAATGTCTCTTATAATGATCGATCCAGTTCGAAAGATTCGTGGATGATTCGGGTTTCCCGAGGACACCCGACAGAGCTTGTTAAGTCGTGTGGAACACATGCATAGTAATCCGAGGTCTTTTAAGACAAGGATTAGTGCATGTGGGCCACATTACTTAGGAGGTTCTCCGCCACAGCCGATGAACTGGACGCGGTGGGACGCCGCCCACGTGCGCCGCTCCTAGGGCGTGCCCGTGCCCTGCTCACGAGCCGGCCATGGCGGCAGCCCGGAGCCCTAGCCAGCCGCAGGAGGGCTGGCCGCGCGCACGGCCACGACACGAAGACCCACGCGAGGCGAACTCCGAGACGAGCACCTCGGCCCTCACCATACCAGCCACAGGCCAAGCCCGAGCGAGCAGATCCGGGGCCATGACAGCCAGGTGCGGGGCCAGGGGTCGTCGATCCGGCGGGGGCTGCCCTCCATCGGGCGCGCCGAGCTCTCCGTTGACTGCCCAGGCAACGACAACACGGCCGGTGGTGGCGCTCGTTCGGTCTCCACACACCGGATCCCGGGCAGGAGGCATCAGATCCACGGTCAGGGGGCCTGGATCCGCGGCCCCATCGCTCGCCGGCGCCCCTTGTTGCCGAAGGCCTCACATCCTGGAGACAGAGGAGAAGGTGGGGAGAGTGGGAGGGAGGAACTGCTGCCGCTGCGGGCACCCTTTTTGAGGTGCGGCGCGGCGGGCCGCCGCCACCGCTAGCCGGAGCAGCGGCGACGGCGGCCGGATGTGGCCTACGGCGGTGGTTTGAACGGTGGCGCTGGTGTGTCGCCCCGAGTCGCCCAGGGGGACGACGCGAGGCGGCTCAGTTCCCTTCGATCACAGAAACTGTATAATTTTAGTTCTGGTGACCTTTTCATCGCATGTTGTCTCCCTTTACCTCATCACTTACTGTAATTTTAGTTGTGATGGCTTTTTTATTATACTCGCATGTTGCCTCCCATGATCCTCGTCCCTTTATATCCCCTCACCTTGGACTTGGAGGCTCGCCACATCTGATATTTGCCATCTCTCTCCTCTCTCGCACAAGCAACCACACGCACACAAGCAAGAAAGGCTAAAACTAGCACCACCTCCGTCGCCCCGCCACCTCCCACACTCTCACTTGCAACACACTACAAAAAAAAAACCAAAAAAATCATCTTCATCTCCATCATCGGTCCATGTCTCTATATCCGATCACATACACAAACAACTGAGAAAATCCTCTGTTGTAAAAAAAAAGGAAAAAAAATCGACGGCTTCCATATCGCCATCAGCACATCATCTATCGTTGCAGCCTCTCCTTCCACTTCCGTATCCCCAGGCCATCAGCCCAACAACCAACATCACCTTAGCATTTTTTTTTGCATCCTCGTTTTCTGCCCATCCGCCGGTGCGCCACCTCTCTCTTTTGCATCATACTTGCACGTTGCCTCCCACGATCCTCATCCCTATATATCCCCTCACCTTGGACTTGGAGGCTCACCACATCTGATCTCTCTCTCTCTCTCTCTCTCTCTCTCTCTCTCTCGCACAAGCAACCGCACGCACAGAAGCAAGAAAAGCTAAAACTAGCACCACCTCCGTCGCCCCACCACCACACTCTCACGAGCACATACATACACACTCAAAAAAAAAATATACAAAAAAAAACTCATCTTCATCCTCATCGGTCCATGTCTCGATATCCGATCACATACACACACAACTGAGAAAATCATCTGTTGTATAAAAAACAAAAAAAACCACGGCTTCCATATCCCCATCAGCACATCATCTATCATTGCTGCCTCTCCTTCCACTTCCGTATCCCCATCAGCCCAACAACCAACATCACCTTTGCATTTTTTTTTCTTTTTGCATCGTCGTTTTCTGCCCATCCGCCGGTGCGCCACCTCTCTCTGGCAAGCAGGTGCTATATAGGGTGTACACACCTCTCTCCAGGTAATCCTTCCTTTGGCGCAGCAACGGCATCAAAATTAAGTGTGTCCTTTTGTAGGGATTTGCTATACCTCAACCGCCTGGAATTTATCATTTTCTCAGGCGATGCTAACAACCATTAGATTAAAATCTAGTGGTCAAATTTGTGAATAGTGGCCGCAAATTAAAAGTTCAATCACTGCAGCACAGCCTGGGCATCCGCATTGCCGATCCACTGCCGCTATGTAATATCGCGATACGAACCGCCGCCTCCCTCGCATCGGATGCAGTCGTCGCCTGAATAGATCGCATACAGTTTCCACGCATCGCCTGAATAGATTGGTCTGATTCCAGGTGACTATTAGATAGGAAAAGTTTACTAGAATATATAAATTTGAATATCGATATTTGTTAAAAATAACAGAGCCAGAAGAAGCCATATTTGATATTTTGGGGACGTCAAAAGACGGTTTTAGTTTCTTCTTCTTCCTTTTTTTTTGCTTTGATTTTGATTTCAGAAGCCGTTGCCCTATACCCTCTTTTGTTGGAGTTTTTAAATTAAACCAGTGGAGAAGTCATAACAAAACATTTTTTAGACGGACTAAACAAAACCTTTTAAAAAATGCATAACCAAACCTTTTCTAAAAATAACCAAGTTTTTCAACTCGACACAAATTATTGGCACGTCCTAAAATAGAGAACACAATTTTACATTGGTTGGTGCGCCCCTAATCAAGATATCCGTCTCCCAAATATACTCCGTATCTTTTCCATGTACACCCCTAATGAAAATTGTTTTTTTTATTAAGATGCAGAAAAAGTAATAATGACTAATAATTAGTTACTCTTGAATTGTTGCTCAACATCCTGCAGCATCATTAACGCATACGGATGGATCTTGCCTTCCGTGCGGCGAAATGGGTGTTGGGCAAGGCGCTGGCCCCCGTCATGGACGGCATGCTAGAGGCATGGGCGGCCAGCAGGGATCTCGGCCTCAACATGGGCGAGCTCAAGATGGAGCTGCTGTACGCGCAAGGCATGCTCGACCATGCGCAGGGCAGGGAGATCCATAGCCCTGCACTCCAGGAACTGCTTCTCAAGCTACAGCAGCTGGCATACGACTCCGACGACATGCTGGACGAGCTGGACTACTTCCGCATCCAGGATGAGCTATATGACACCTTCGAGGCCGCCGACAAGGATGCCCGAGGTAGCATCCAAGACAACATCCTCCATGGCAAAGCTGTTGTTGTTGAACAGGTTCGTAGACTCGAGGAACAGGACTCCCGCCCTGATGCGATCCCTGATGACTCGCCTGATCAGCAAAAAGAACAAGGAGAAGCGAGGCAAAGGCAGAGGGCTCAGCCTGCAGGAGGCGTGCGTAGGCTCGCTTACAATGCTCGCCATACCATCGGTAAACACTTTCTATGCTGCACTTGCTCCCCTTCTGTCCAAGCTGATGGTGACTCTGGCACCATGGAAACCACCATGACAGTGCCACGGCAGGAGAGCATAGTAGATGTCCCTACCCCTCCTGTCCAAGCTGATGGTGACTCAAGCACCATGGAAACCACCATGCCAGTGCCACAGCGAGAGAGCATAGTAGATGTCCGTACCCCTCTTGTCCAAGCTGGTGATGACTCTAGCACATTGGATACCATCACGTCAGTTGTGCCACAACGAGAGGGAGAGAACGCAGCAAATTCACAACATTGTTCACCTGCTACTAAACTGGAGTTTCTAAGGGTGAAAATGTCGAGTAGAATGAAAGCTATAGTTGAGGAGCTGAAACCGTTGTGTGCTAAGGTATCTGTCATTCTTAACCTAGAGTTGCTGCATTCCAACCGTAGCATAGCTCAGGTCATTGCTGCAGAACTACGTGCTGCTCACTTGAAGGAACAGGGCAGTCTACCCATTCTCCCCGACAATGATGTTAAGGCACGACCCAAAACCACCTCATATGCATCAGCACCTATTTTCTGTGGGCGGGATAGTGAGATAGCCACAATTATGAAAATCATCACCACCGGAGCCCACTCCCTGATTATTTATGTTAAAAAAATTATGTTTTCCCTGACTGTGTCAAAAATAACTAATTGGAGGATGTCCCATTTTGAAAGTCGGAGGACGTCTTTTATCCGATTTTATAGTTGAAGATTGAAAATTGAACTTCAATGAAAGTTGGAGGTTGAAAACGGTAACTCTTTATATGGCATGATACTTCTGTTATAAGATGTCAATATGCTGGTTCGTCGCCATAGTATTAGCACGGAAAATATGTACTAGTAACATAAAAATAAGCGACTTCTGACAGTAACAAAAAGAAAACATGTGCAACGTAAGATGCACATCCACCCGGTGGACACACAGCATAAGATGCGCTCTGATATTCGTTGTAGGAGGTGAGCAAGAACGGCCACACCACACGGTACAGAAACATGCATTTGAACGCAAATGACGATGGATAATGGAGGCAGTAGCTGATGACAGCTTGACAGATGTGCTCATGACGTTAAATTCGTGACAAGATGATGATTATGTACGAACATTGGGACAACTCAAGAACAGTAGCCTCTTCTCCACAGATGCACGTACGTGACTGAGAGCCTCTCTAAAAGTTTGTCAAATTTTATTTGACAAATTTTGTAATTTGTCAATTCCTAAAACTACATGTCAAGTAAAAAAATAGTCCTTTTATTAGAGTTTGATATTTTTGACTTGGTAAAATAAAAAAGCACGCTAAGCAAACTAAGAGCCCGCTAACGAAATAAAGAGCCCCGCTAAGTGAACGAAAATCCCTCGGATGCCAAGCCGTATATACGCCGAGAGAGGAGATATGTCAAGTTGTTTTGCCAAACTGTTGAAGACTATTTTTTCTTATTTTGCCAAAATTATATAAATGCTAAGTTGAGATAGCAAACTCTTAGATATCTTTGATAATGCCCATTGGTCCACCACCAAACGAGAAGCAGGAGCTTTGCCTCGCCTATTTATCCGTCCCACACTCTTTTATAATGTTCTGCGGCAGCTTTGGATTTGGAGCTTTGGCTGCCTCGTTCTGCCTCGCATCGCATCGCCTCTCCGGAGTCCGGGACTGCAAGAGCTCGCCGGCTACCGCACGGGCAACACATCGCCTACACGATCGTTGGTGGCTTGGCGTCCTTCCGCGCTCTGCCTCGGGGACCTCCTCCACATATATGCTTGACGGTAGGTCATCTGCGCTCTCCTCCGCAACTGCGTTTTTCAGCAAGAACACTAAAATCTAGCGAGGACAGTGACCATTTCCTTTCTTTCCTTAAGCCTTCCATTACCTGAGAGCAGTACAGCGCTGTTTGTCGCCAGATGTATCCGCGGCCCCGTGTCAAAGGAAACTGATCGCGACCTGAAACAAAGCCCCGATCTCAATCTGCAACGCTGCTTGTTCTGTTCGCCTATTCAGGTAATCCTTATTCCTTAGCAAGATTTCATCATTCGAAGTCTCCAACAATTTTTTTTTTTGGAAAGGCGGTAAAATATTTTGCCTGAATTTTATTAGACGGGAGAAAATAAAATAAATGGGATTATATAGCCTTACAGGTTACAAAAACGTGCCTACGCTTGCTGCCACGTTGGCACTCATGCTTTCCACTCTACTCTGAAAATATACAACAGAGAAAACTAAACAACACACCACCTTAGGTCACCGGCGATGTTATAAGCTAGCTACAAGCTCTAAGTCAACCTCTCCAATAATACTAGTTTTTAATAATGACTCATCATATTATAAATTTATAACTCATGCATACATGATCTTGGAAAGTATGTATGAACCTAGCGCTTATTTAAAAAAAATCACTTATCTTATTAGGACACACTAATGACTAATTAGTTGGCGCTTGAATTGTAGTTGCTCAACATCCTGCACCATCCTTAAAGCCTATCAATGGACTTCGCCATCAGTGCGGCGCAATGGGTGTTGGGCAAGGCGCTGGCCCCCGTCATGGATGGCATGCTAGAGGCATGGGCGGCCAGCAAGGATCTCGGCCTCAACATGGGCGAGCTCAAGATGGAGCTGTTGTACGCCCAAGGCATGCTCGACTATGCGCAGGGCAGGGAGATCCATAGCCCTGCACTCAAGGAGCTGCTGCACAAGCTACAACAGCTTGCGTATGACTCTGACGATATGCTGGACGAGCTAGACTACTTCCGCATCCAGGATGAGCTATATGGCACCTTCGAGGCCGCCGACAAGGATCCCCGAGGTTTCACCCAAAACACCACTCTCCATACCAAAGCTGCTGTTAATGACCAGGTTCATAGAGTCGTCGGACAGGTCTCCCGCCCTGATGCGATCCCTGATGACTCACCTGATCAGCAACAAGAACAAGGAGAAGCGAGGCAAAGGCAGAGGGCTCAACCGGCAGGAAGCGTGCGTAGGCTCGCTTACAATGCTCGCCATACCATCGGTAAACACCTTCTATGCTGCACTTGCCCCCGTCCTGTCCAAGCTGATGGTGACTCTGGCACAGTGGTGACCATCACGCCAGCTGCGCCACAACAAGAGCGAGAGGACGCATTAGATTCACAACACTCTGCTAGTCAACCGAAGTTTCGAAGGGTTGATATGTCGAGTAGAATGAAAGCTATAGTTGAGGAGCTGAAGCCGCTGTGTGCAAAGGTCTCTGTCATTCTTAACCTAGAGTTGCTGCATTCCAACCGTAGCATAGCCCAGATCATTGCTGCAGAACTACGTGCTGCTCACTTGAAGGAACAGGAAAATCTACCTATTCTCCCCGAAAATGATGTTAAGGCACGACCCAAAACAACCTCATATGCATCAGAACCTGATTTCTGTGGGCGGAATGATGAGATAGAAACAATTATAAAAATCATCACCGCAGGACACCAGTCCTCTGCCAAGGACCAGCTGACTGTTGTTCCAGTTGTTGGTCTATGGGGTATGGGGAAAACAACACTCGCACAACATATTTACAAAGAAACTGAAAGATATTTTGACGTGAGGATATGGGCATGTGTATCAACTAATTTTAGTGTATCCAGACTGTTCAAGGATATTTTGGAGTCCTTAGAAAAACTCAGAAAGGAGTTAGAGGAAAAACTCAGAAAGGAGTTAGAGGAATCAGAAAAACTCAGAGAGGAGTCAAAAGAACTCAGAGAAGAATTAAAAAAACTCAGAGAGGGTACAACAGTGGAAAAGATTGAACAAATATTAACATCTAAAAGATTTTTGCTTGTCCTGGATGATATGTGGGACACTGTTAATAATGATGGATGGGACAGCCTGCTGGCACCATTTAGAAAAGGGCAAACAAAGGGTAACATAGTAGTGGTCACAACTCGGTCTCCATCAGTAGCACAAATTGTTAAAGTAAAAACAAGTGATAGCACAATAGAGTTGGAAGGTTTGGATCAAGCGGCATTTCGTGAGTTTTTCCAATCATGTGTGTTTGGTGATGATAATAAGTCAAAAGAAGATCATGGAGAATTAGATGACATTGGAGAAGAGATCATGAAAAAACTTAAAGGCTCCCCTCTTGCAGCAAAAACTGTAGGTAGACTACTGAGGAATAACCTGGATCGGCATCACTGGAAAAGCGTCCTAGATAGTAAAGAATGGGAACTAGAAACTGGTGATAGTGATATTATGCCTGCATTAAGGCTTAGCTATGATTTTCTACCTTTTCACCTGCAACGCTGTTTTTCCTACTGTGCCTTGTTTCCGGAAGATTACATGTTTACTGGTCAACAGCTCATTCACTGGTGGATAGGTCTAGATATTCTACAGCCTGGTCCTCGAAATAAAAGCATAGAAGAATTTGGGCAGGTCTATTTGGATGATTTGGTTAACCATGGATTTATTATAAAAAAAGAAGATACAAGCAGTACAGAAACTGAGTATAGTATCCATGACCTTCTACATGATTTAGGACTAAAGGTTGCATCACGTGAATGTCTTAGCTTAAATTCCTCTAATGTGGTCCCAGCAGAAATTTGGCCATCTGTGCGTCACTTATGTATCATCATAGATGCTGTAGATGATGGAAAAATTGCCGATTTTATAAGTGGACTTAGTGAACTACTATTAGGGAGAAGATTGAACATTGAAAACTTACAAACTTTGATGGTATTTGGGGAAGTGACTGAAAATTTCACAAATTTTTTGGCATATTTCATACGAAAAGCAAGCGGCCTTTGCGTTGTTAACTTGGAAAAGATGCAGTCTGGCATGGATTTTCCAACACTATGCCATCTACGTTACCTAGGACTTGGGTGCAAAGGTGGTCTCGGAATTCATCTACCGATCACGCTTTCTAGGTTTTATCATTTGAGGATTCTGGATCTGCAAAAATGGAATGGGATTAAACCCAGAGACATGAGCAAACTCACAAAACTAAGCCATTTTGATGTTAATAACAGTGATTTTCACTCCCACATTTGTAATGTGGGAAAGCTAGAGTTATTGCAAGAGTTAAAGAGATTTGATGTCAAAAAAGAAAGCACTGGATTTGAACTAAAGCAACTAGAAAAATTAAATAAGCTAAGAGAGCTTGGAAGTTATGGCCTTGAGAAAATAAACACAAAAGAAGCAGCAGATGAAGCAAAATTGATCGATAAACAATGGTTGCAAAAGTTAGAACTGGTCTGGAGTTACATGGCGCCAAACAATGAGTGCGATGTGGAAGGACTAGTTATTGAAGGGCTTAAACCTCCAAGAAATCTTGAAAGCTTGCACATTCTTTACCATGGAAGTCACTCTTGTCCAACATGGTTCGGTAGTAAGCAGTACTATCTCAAAGCTCTACAGCATCTTCATCTAAATAGCGTCAAGTGGGAAGTGTTTCCATCACTGGGGCACATGCAAATGCTTCGTCATGTAAAACTGTGTTTTATGCACAGACTAAAGAAACTTGGTCCAGGCTCTTTTGGCAGGACGATAAAAACGCTAACGCTAGTGGGCTTGACAGGACTGAAGAGCTGGGTTCCAGGGGACCATGGTCATTTGTTGTCTTCACTGGAAGACTTGAGGATTCATCAATGCTCTTATTACTTGTCGGGCTCGGGAAATGACCATCTCGTGAGGCTTTTCATTCAGCAAGCCCCAAACCTGAAATTCTTGGCGACAGATGACTCGACTGGAGTCCTTGCTGAGCCCATCTGTAGCATCCTCTCATCTTCCCTCACCAGTTTAATCCTTATTGGAGGCAAAATGGTAGATCGCTTCACAAAGCAGGAAGAGGATGCCCTTGTGCTCCTCAGCTCTCTCCAGTACCTCAAATTCAATAATTTTTACAGGCTGCTGTGCCTCCCTACATGTCTGCATAGACTCGGCAACCTCAAGACTTTGGAGATCGATAGTGGTCATTCCCTCAGGACACTGCCTGAGGGCGGTCTGCCTAGTTCACTCCAGGAGTTAAATGTCAGTTGCATTGATAAAGAGCTACGCATGGCGTGCATAAATTACACCCACGACCATCTCGGGATCAAGCTTCTAATCAGATAGAGTTTTAGTGCAGGGGATCCTGTTTTTTTTCGTTTGGTTCCGGCCGGTGCGCTGCAAACAGGTATGGTGGAATTCCTTTAGGGCTAGTTTGGATTCAACCATAACCCTTTGGAATTAGAGGGTATTGAGGGGGAATTGAACTAAATTACTCCTCAATCCTCTCCAATCCCCAAAGGAAATGGTTGATCCAAAGGAGCCCTTACAGTCCTGTACAAATCCGATCACACCCAGCTTTTTGCGGGATCAAATCCTGTGCTCCCTTGATTACAGCGTTTTCTGATTATGTTTGCAGTTCGTCAACCAAACAGTAAGTGCACAGTTTGGTTGGGGGCACAATGGAGTGATGGTGATTCCTATTTTGCTTGTCCATCATTCTGCAAATACTTGCACATCTGCAAACCACATCACGGCTTTGGCTAGTGTCCTCTTCTGGAAGAAAAGTTCGGTAAGTACCACACGTTAAATTTATTTTTTGTGCAGTCAAATGTCCTCAATTTTATGCATCTATAAATGATTTGTTTTTCTACTTGTTGGCTTCTGTGTTTCCACTTAGATTGATTTTAAGATATATGCTCTGAATCACCATAAAACTGCTTTTCTCTTCAGTTGGAATTTGTTGTGCGACATTATATATGAGTTGATTTCTTGACCCTGCAAGCTTACAGAATTGAGAGAGAAAATAAACTCCAGCTTTTGAAACATGATAGATAAAGTTTTCGTTGTACGAGAACATGCTCATTGTTGCAATAATGTTCATTATATAGTATGATATTCTTTCGAATTCAGAATAAACACACAGCTTTAGGAATTGGTGAACTTATCTAGCAGTTTAGTTGAGAGAACTAGTAAATACAGTTTTTGTTTTCCTTTTTCCGTTATGACTATATATGACTGCCATTTCTATTTTTGTTTGCTTCTTTTTACCCAACGGAATATTTATCATGTACTTTGGTCTATTTTGCAGAAACAGCTTTCTTTATTTATTGCTCTAATAGCTTTCAACACATAACTCACACCTGCATTTCTCAACGAGGCATCAGTGTTTGCCTACTTTCTAAGCTCAGGCTTAGGGGACCAAAAGAGCTTGGCATGACTGTACAATCAGCAGCCACAAAATAAATCAACCAAAGAAAAATGGCAAGTGGGAAGAGATTCATTAGTCTGGCAGTTGCAGTCAAATGTGGATGATATAAGGTATGCACAGTATTTGACTTGCAAAATATCTTGAAAATTGGTTCAGAGGGGAAAAAAGGTTTGAAAGAAGTATCTCCTTTCAGAGTTGCACTTTTCAGTAATAAAGAGTAAAGACAATGGAGTGGTTTCATGAAATTTCCTCAGTTGGTACTTTCTGGATACTGCTGTGGTTCAAGGGATTTTCTCAGTTGGCAGGTTCAGGACAGTGTGACTTAGTTTTGGTGATGACAGATGGAATGGTTCATTGGGTCTGAGAACAGAGAGATCAAATGGTATTGGTACTTAATGCTTCTGGTGATGACAGATGAAAGGGTTCATTGGGTCTGAAAGCAGATAGATTAAATGGTATTGGTACTTAATGCTTCTGCGGAAGTCTTCTATGGTATTGGCATTTCCATTGACCAAGGATAGGATGCTATATGGTGGTCATGCTAGTATGTTTTCCATGTGTGAGCATGAAAAAACTCCATTGTACTATGTGCTGTTGTACCACCCATTACAAATAATACAAGATATGGAAATGGACCATGTTGGTCCCGTGGTTTTTTACTCCTCATGTTGAGGATGATTTTCCACGTAAAAAATCGTTGTCATTGTGCATTGAACTTTGAATTCTTGTGGCTTTTCTACCGCCTGAATCATTCATGCAATATTGCCGAACAAGGAGTAATAAGTATGCAAGAGTGCCCCAATCTTGACATGAATGGAGTTAATTTAGATATTTCACTACTACTAAAAGCATGGACATTCCCACTAGAACTTTGCTACATTTATTTGTTCTTTATGTGAGTTACTCGAAGGTACTGTTCCATGTTATTTCTGAAAAACTTGCATAATCAGGAGAACAAAGAGAAAAAAAAAATGACACCAGAAAGAAAGAAACACTACAAATTTGCCTTCATTTGTGGCTTGTGAGCCCAGTGCTTCTATAAAGAATCACCTTTCAAGAAATTGAATTTTGTCAAAAAGACGTCTGGCTGGAGCAAGTTTTTACTGTCCATATAGTATGGAAAAGGTGATATATGAGGAATCATATATGTTGGCTCCGATTGGTTAATTTTTCTTCTGCTGGGGTATGTAAACCTGCATGATTCGGTCCAATATCTTACCCGGCCTGGAGTGGAGGCGGCGCCCAGCCCGGCGAGGAGTGGAGGCGGCGCCCGGCGCGACGTCCACTGGAGGCGGCGCCCCCGACGTGGAGGCAGAGGCGGCACCCGGCGTGGAGGCGACGCGGCCCGGTCTGGAGTGGAAGAGTCGGCGCCCGGCACGGCGAGGAGTGGAGGCGGCGACGCCCCCGGCGCGGCGTGGATGCGGCGAACCGGCGACCCGCCCGGCGTGAAGGTCGTGCCTGTGGGCGTCAGCAGGCCCCACCGCCACGGTGGCAAAACCGCCCCAAAACGCCCAGGTGCAAGTCAAACTGGATATCTGAAATACGCAATAAATTAGTAAATCGAGTGCTTTTCATGAAATTAGCATCCAGATTCGCTAACCTGAACGATTACATGCATGTTCTGTTAGACTATCAAGACGCCCGTGACACGAAATGAAAATATGGACCAAAACTACTTTGGATTGTATGTCCGTTTTTCTGTATTCCGTAAGTCTATCAAGATTGATCGAAAGGGCCGTGTGGACACAAAGATGAAACAATTCAGAAGCACGGACCTATATACTTTCAGTGGCAGACTTGCAGTGCACCGAAGTACGGACTTAGCTTTACATCTCGTTAGGATCATAAGACAAAATCCTTGTTTGTGAAGAACTTTTTTTTTTTTTTTTTTTTTTTTTTTGCTAGGGAACAAAGATAATCGCATACTACCATATCTTCTGATACATGGATAGATTACTGACTTGTGAACACATTCTGTCTACCTAGCCATTTTAATTATGCAAAGACTAGATACTTCAATTCCGACTGTTATTCCGACTTCCTGTCCACCTAGCCATTTTTGAATCACCTAAAGTTACTACAAACAGCGGGGCCTTTCATCGCTAGACCTCCATCCAAATGCAAGCAGAGGCTACAACACTATTCTCATTACACTTTACACTTTTACACTGGGATTGACTAGCTCCAGCTCCCCAATCACCCCTAGGCCCTAGCTCAAAACAACACAACCAACTAGCGCTCCAACATATCTCTTCCCGGCCTATAAAAGGAGGGATCTTTTCCTAGTAAAAAGTATCTACATGGTAACCAAGTCCAAACGACCCATCTTTCTTCCTTTCTTGTTGACCTTTTTTCTTACCTTTTGCCAAATGAGGGTGTAAATTTTTAGTTACAGAAGCACAGGCTGATTGCAGTGACCTGGTGAATCTAACAACTGGAGTACAGGTGTACAACATGGTGTCTAATTTCACGAAGCAACTCGGTGTCATTGCTGCGGTGAGCACAGACCATTCATCAGTATTTTTTCTTAGTGGCCAGTACGTTGTTGCCTGTCATACAGTGTATCACCACCAACATTCAACTGGATACTGGTGGGAAGTCGCCGCTGTCCTTGACGCAATATGATTGAACAATCCTGTAAACTGTACAGTGTGGGTCAGACATCGTAAGCTCTGAAAACTGAGTAGAAAACCTACAAGATGAATGGGACGAGGGAAAAGGAGTACATGTTCAAGCTTAACTAGCATGTTTTCTGCCTTGAAAACAAGTGTGGCTATAGTAAATCAAGAGTAAGTCGGGGGTTGGTCCATGTGCCATAGGTTCGAGATATGCACGTTAATATCCCCAAACATGATCTAGACGTATATAAATCAGTAAGCTTAAAATGGTAAGCTAGTAAAATGCGCATTAAAAAATCTGAAAAAACATCAAAATCCAAGGACATCAATTCTTTGTTGATTTACATGGTAGTAATAATGTGACCAATGGCAAGTTGAATTGTCACCCACTATTAGTAATTATCAATCAAAAAATGGTTGAACCTCAACTGTCCTCAATTATACAAGTTTAGTGGGTATGTGTGGTTCTCAAGGATCAACACCAAGGGACCCAGTAAGATATACTCAAAAGTTTTAGGGGGTTACCATATAATTTACTCCATATATTAATTCCCAATAGTGAACATCACAACCATCTAAATAACTATGCAGAAACACTAAACTAACGAAGAGTAAAACATCTAATTGTTGTAACATGGAAATGTTCGCTAAATTAAACATCACTTCTGTCACAATTATAGTTAGTGCTGGGAGTGAAAATAATACGCCATATATCTACCTCATTCGTTGGAACCTGTCGTAGTGTTTCGGCCTTTCGGGGAGCAGAACAGTACTCACAGGTCCAGAAACTTGATTGCTGGAAGCAGATTCTGATCTGCTAGCATGGTCATTGGAGGTAACTTCCAAAGGCAACGCCCCAATGTCCAGACTCAAATTTACTGTCAAAGATACCAGACTCAAGTTTACTGTCTTGCGGGAGCATGAAACCATTGCCATGAAAATATCCCTTCGAACCTGGGAAAATGGAGAATGAGCTGGTACCTTCAATTGATCTCTTGTAGAGTTGGGGGAGATGGAGATGCCATTCCATGATCAGTTGCACCAGGAATATGTATCTGTGGTAGCTCATGCCTAAATTCCTGACAAGATCCCATATCTGTAGGCATATCTGTTCTGACATGGTGATGAAACCTTTGATAATTATTTGAGGTGAACTGATTTCTTCATCTATCCCCATGTCCAGCAGGTGGCATATCCTTGCACAACCTCTACAGCATCCAACAAGGCAGACAAAATTATCACGAATACAAGACAAAGCCATTCAAACAATACAAATTTGATGCCTAACCAACCGCAAGTAACTCTACTATGTAGTAAACTCATAAGCATAATGGAGACATCTTCAAGGTTATTGCATATGAAAGGATAGCAACTCTAATAACATGATAAATAGATTAGAAGAACATTAATATGTGCACACATGTACATCATTTGGAACAAAAAGAACACATGGGCAAGTAACAGATACAGATTATTCAGCAATGTTACTCTTAAGATCTGCAAGCATATCTAGAATGTGCATGGAGGGAACATACTGGGTCAGGAAAGTAGGTGCCTGTTCCGTGGGCCCTCATAGCTGTAGGATCATCTGTTTGAATAAATGGTCTCCACACAAGATAACCAGATGGGTAAGGAGGACAAGGGACTGCTCCATTCATGCTAGCATATGCATGTGGATTTTTTCTTCCTTGACCATCTGAAGGGTGCGTGCTCTGATACTGCAGGGGTGGTGGAGCAAGCCTTCCATAGTAAAACGGGTTTGCTGGATTAACTTGCTGGAACCCTTGTGCATACTGAAGATTACGGAAGTTTGTCTCAAAATCTCCAGTGAGATTTTCCAAGATGTTATTAAACTGGTAAGAAAGATCACCACAGGGATTGCCGTATAAAGGTGAACTGCCGTCATCTGGTCTGAAACCAGTACGATTTTTCTTTAATGTGTTCGAGAAGAATCGATTCACTTCATCGACAGTATAACAGACAGGCATTTGAAGAATCTTCCCAAGCTTACGAGCACCAAATTCAAATGCGCTACATATTCGGTAAAAGTTCCCTGCACATGGAATAGTACAGTTAATCTTGAATCTTTTTAGGAAATCATGAAGTACCTGATTAGTCCCTACTACACAATTCAGTTCTAGAGGCATTACAATACCTTTGCTGACACTGCGTCCAAGATTATTACTCTGTTTCAAAGGATCAACAATATTTAGAAATTTTCGAGAAAACACTTGAGTGTCTCTCTCAGAGTTTCTAGGAGGGGCACTAAAAACTTCTACACATTTTCTGAGAAACTTTTCCCGTGGAAGAAAAGAATCATCATGAATAGCTGGCAGATGCGGGTCAGCTGTTGAATAAAAGCCATGTCAATAATCAATAAATTTAAGTTGCAACAAGCCAACATACTGCATTATTCAGAGTTCATTTACTTACTAACTAGATGAGGTAGTGAAGATAAGGAAACAGGACCAAACAAGCTGATTCCCTTGCTATCCCAATCAAATTTGCTATAGAAATCGAGAAATTTATAGAGGACCTGCAGAAGGGCAGACAGTCATTCACCCCTGGGAAGTACTCTATCTTGAAGAATTTTGATAAGGTCATAAAAAAACTGATAAATGCAACAGCAAAGTTTAGGCCAAAACTTACAGCCAATGGACCACTCAAGGAACTGTGGAAGATATGGAAAACGTACAGCACCAAAATCTCCAAGGCATAGGTAGATAGCAATCCATGGTGAGCACCAAGGATGCGACATTCGTAGTAGCAAAAGTCTTTAATAAGCACTAAACTTTGTTTGAAAAGGTTTTTGTTCCTAAAACTGCCATCAACCTGTAAATGAAGGCATAAGCAACTCCGAAGAAGGCAGTAATCCTCGTAAAATGCTTTTATGTTAATAACTACTCCCTCCATTTCAAATTATAAGATGTTTTGGCCTTTCAGATATAGCTTTCACTTAGCACTTAGATTATAGACTATGTCTAGATACATAGCAAAAACAATGTATCAAAAAAAGTTAAAGCGACTTATAATTTGGAAAGGAGGATTATACACGTACCAGATCTGAGGTTAAGGAAAGACAACAGCAAGAACTAAACAACATTGAAATATTACCTTCTCCAGAAAACAGAGTGTACAGAGTCCACCAATCTGATTCACAGATATATCTACAACAATATTCTGTACTAGACATTTTACCAGTTTGACCTGCCATAACCCATAAGGAAGAATTATCATAGGGTAACAATACATGAAATAACATTCTCACCTATAGAAATAGGGCCATAGGAGCACATTCATATGCTCCATCGATGTCATAAACAAGACAGAGAGTGCATTCAAGTATAGAGAAATGGGAAATTCCCCCCTTTTTTACATAATGTACATAAATGGATGCTGATATGTATGACTGCAGGGAATTCGAAGTATGTTAATTAGAAAAGTGCGCATACAAAACAAACGCCTCTAATGAAGTGAAAAATACAAAAGATGATATATCGATGTTGGCCCTCAAATTGCATATATATGCATTCGAAAAAGAGAGCAATATGGTTAACTGAAATACCTCAGCATGGATATACTGGACATCCTTGACATCAAATTCAGAATCCTTCCTGTGCTCTTCTGATCTTAGAACAGAACAGACTTCATTTGCTAGATTCTCATCAGAAATTGCAGTTCCAAATGCAGTCAAGTCGATATCTCCATCAGGAAGATATGTTTTCAGTGGAACAGATCCAAATGGGAAGACCTATGTTTTACAAACATAAAGGTTAAGTTTGCAGTACAATCCCTCTGATGTGGCATTAATATAGCATTAAGACAGCACCAACCTTGGTAAAATTGCGGTATCTCACTCAGGCGCATGCAGAGAAGCGACAATACTAGCTAAACATACACGTGTGGAGTGCCGTCTAGTAGAAGCAAACAAGTAATCCACTAAAACATGCCTTAGTGGCTTATTAAATAACTGGATTTATCCCTGTAAGCCTTGTAGCCAATTTACCTCAAATTGTGACACATGTTTGCCAGATCTATATGTCCACTGATATGAACAGCAACTCAAAACAACCTCAATAACGAGCCAAGTCAAAAAAAAAAATATCAAATCAAATCTTACACCCTTACACCATATACTCCTAGATTTATCTACCGATTCACTCATAGATAGGATAGGATCACAGTTTGGTGCAATCATCACATTACAACAATTGTAGCATAAATTTGGTAAAACTATCATGGCTATTTACATATAATCCTTGCATGATACAATCAATCCTAGCAACTAATTATGAGTAATTAAGTATAAATTCAGAAACGCCTCTCAATCACAAAGTTCCATCTTTTACTCAGTTACATATTCAACATTTGTATTTGTACAAACACAAAGATCATTCATTTGTACCATAATTTACCATGCTTCTAGAGCACAACTTAGGAATGTATAATTAATGAAATACATGTTATATTCAAATAATGTATCTTATACAGAATCAAGTTGCTAGGGTCTTAAATTCTATAATACAATCCTGCAGTAGGTCTTAACATATCATCTCCAGTTCAATTTAAGATGTCCTGACGCCTTGACTGAGGCATAGCAAAAGATCAAAGCTGCTCCTTCAAAATAACAGGAGCAATGTTTGAAGGGACACGTCACTAAAACAGATACTGAGATAAATGACATGCCCAGACCTCCAATGCAATATCAACAATTTCGCTGTGTTTAATGCACCAAACACATGCCAACAGATAGTTCCCGCTCCCATTAAAGGTCATACCCGCCAAATCACGTGGATACTCAAGTGCGCAAGCGCAACCGACAAAGTATATCCATACCGTTACACATTTATACTCATCACCAATAAACACTTGACACCTAAAGGACCCCAACAAACAACAAGGATTTTAAAACAAGAGCTCGTTATAATATCGATTTCGCGCCAAAAATCACATGCCAGCAATTATCACAGTACATAAAAATGAAATGAAATAGCAAGGATCGCAGCAACCAACTCCGCAGCAGGAATGCACCCAGCATGTTTACCCTAACTTCAATTCCATGGCCTAAAACATGAACAAGGGCACTGAGTCAGTAATGACTGATTCATCCTGAAGCGCCCAAACAGCCATTAGAGCGATCTGGAGTATATGGCAAGCATTAAGCACAGCAAAGACTGATGAAACATCAGGTTTTGTGCCATTAAAGGTCCTGGTCCTACCCGCCAAATCACATGGAGACTCAAGTGCGCAACCGACAAAGTATATCCATACCGTTACACATTAAGTATATCCATACCGTTACTCATAATCACCAATAAGCACTTGACAACTCAAGGCCCCGGCAACAAACGACAAGGTTTTTAAAAACACGAGCTCTTATATATTACCGGTTTCGCGCCAAAAACCACATGCCAGCAATTATTCCAGAACATCAGAATGAAATGGACTGAATTGGCAAGAACCAACTCTACAGCAGGAACACACACCCAGCATGTTTAGTTGTTTACCCTAGCTTCAATTCCTTGAACTAAAACATGAGCATGGGCAGTGGGACAGTAGTGACTGAATTCCCCCTAAAGCACTCAAGCAGCCATTGGAGTGATCTGAAGAATATGGCTGCTAATAGCACAGCACAGACCGATCAAACATCTAGCTTTTGTATGCCACTGATACACAAAGCCCTACCGAGATCTAAGCTGTACTAGGAACACTAGGACCGCAAACAATACTGTAGCCAGCCGCAAGGTAAGGTAGCTCCAGAGCAGAGCAAGTAGATCGAGTACCTGAACCCCGGCGCGGGACAGCAGGAGGCGCTGGAGGTAGTCGATGACGGCGGCGCGGTACTGCTCGGAGGCGACGGTGGGCTGGATCCGGTCCACCACGCCCTGCGCGGCGCTCTCGAGGCACTCCCAGGCGTCGGGCGGGATCGACGCGGGGTCCGGGTGCGCCGGCGCGGCCTCGGGCTGCACGGGCGGCGCCGAGGACGAGGACCCAACGGTGTCCGCCATGGTCGCCGGAGCCCGGAACGGAGCACACTGCGCGAGCGGAGATCGAGCGGCTTCCTCCCGGCGGGGAAAAGCGGGCGGCCGCTTACAGCCGGCGCTTCAGGGGACGACGCCGGCGACGAACGGACCGAGGAGCTTGCGCAACTGCGGCCTGCGGGACGGGGCGGGGGGTCGCGATCGGCGAGGACGCGGGCGCGATCTGGGCGGCGGCCGCGGGGTGGGGACTAGGGTAGGGACCGAGCGCATGATGGATTGGGGTGAGAGTGCGGATGGGGAGCGCCGGAGCGGGGGGCTTTAAGGTGGGAGAAACCGGCGGTTTCTTTGTCGTTCGTTCCATCCCGTCAGCACTTCGGTTTCCAGTTCTGCTGTCTGTCTGCTCTCGGTGAGTGGTGAGTTGGTGTGCACGTCTCGTCTGCCCTGCGCTGCGCGGCGAGGAATGGCGGCCACGGGCCGGGGCGGGATGGGATGGATGGATGGATGGATGCGCGGCTCGACTCGCTCGACCTGCGCGGCCGCCGGAGGGGAAGAAGACGAGCGCGAGGAGGAAGAAGATGAGGAGGGAGGCTTCAAGGCGCGATTTCCTTTTCGTTTTTTTTATTACCTGCATCAGATCAGCGGCCTTAATTACCACTGTTTCTGTTTCGGTAATCGTTCTTAGCATTAATTAATTAGTTAAGTAGTTAATTAAATGAACGTGGTTTGCTGTCACTGACTTGCATTGCATCATCATCATCGTGCCCCCTTGACTCCTCCTGAATTTGGCGGCATCTTAAACACATCAGAGTCAATGAGTCATGACGATGTTGATGTTGCTAGCTACTTAATTTGCTGATGTTTAGAGTTGGCAAACATTACCGTGTCAAAAAATACACTGTAGGGCAAACACATCATGTCGTATGTACCCCCACTACCCAACCAATTGGCAAACATCACCGTGTCAAAAATGGCGACGCTAAAAATCATTGTTTTCGGAGTTAAAAAAAAAAATCCCCTACACGGTGTGTCATATTCTCTCGTCAAAGCCGGATTAGTTCATGTGGCCAGAAGATTACTATTAACGGTTTGTGCTTATTTTGCAGCACTTCTTCCATGCTCTAAACAATTTTTTGGACTTTATCATCCGCGTGGTGTAGCCTCTAGGGCTCTAGGCACACAAAGATTAGCAAGTGTAGATATGGAGAATACTAGTAAATAAGTACTACAGTATTCTAGTACTTTTTTTACTACAAATTAAATTGACATGGGATAATTATTATACATTGGTCCTAATAATTAGGATAGGGTACATGACAAAAATTCCACGTTGTTTATATCTTATGAAATGGCGTGCTTCTTGGATTTGAATCATGACTAAGGAGATGTACTAAGATATATTTATGTTCGCTCTGGATTAGTGGCAGACCTTGCTTTCAAACCAAGGGAGGAAGGGCATTTCGCAAGTGAGCAGCCAACAACCAAGGAGTGTCAAAGTAGTGGTGGATCTAGGAAAATAAGTTATTAGAAGAGGGGCTTATCTCATAAACTTTCATCCCTAGCCTCTCTTGGTGCAAATTTATAGGAGGGGCTTAAGAGGGTCTCCATGGTTTGAGCAGCAGTAGCTGGACTTGAGCCCACCCTGCTTAACTTAGGACGTGTTTGATATGGGCCAAAAACCGCCGGCCAGGCCCTCCAGATGCAAAGCTCCGTGTTTGATATCCCAGGGCCCACTCGCGAGCCAGGCTCCAGAGATGCAAAAAATCTTCTCTCTCCTGACTCTGGCCGCACGCTCCCCCCTCGCGTTTCTCCTGGGCCTGGCTGTGGCTGCACGCGCGGGAGAGAATCTTGGCCATCGCGGGAGGCTGCCGCGTGGGCCAAGCTCATGGGCCAGACTGTGCCGCAATCAAACACAGAAAGGCTTGAACCTGGTCCTTCGCCCGCAATGCAATCAAACAAGCAACCTTGGTTGCTTTGGGCGAAGCCGTGGGCGGCCGAGCCTCGGCTTGTCGACCTGTGCCGTCTTTGGGCCACGATATCAAACACGCCCTTAGTGGTGGACCCATCCCTGCATCGGAGCTACATTGAGACTTGACTAGTGAATCAAATAATAGTACTCCTAGAAGAATAAGCAGCTATTGAAAGGCCCTTGTTTGGTTTTGATAATTGAGTGACAACTTTAGGTGGACTAACATGTGTGATGATTGAGATACACAGGAGTTAGTTCACAAGCACATGTGTGTGAGCAACATATGCCATGGTGGAGATGGTTTGGAGATGTTGTGAGGCTCAACACATGAGTTGATGAAGGAGCTCATTGCAAATGAGACATGACATGGAGTCATATGACCAAAAGGTGAAGATCAAGATAAGGCTTGGCTTGATGGACCGGTTGCAAGTGTGAAGGGCAAGTTGAGGCTGCAAAGCGAAGGACCATGCGATGGTGAAGCTTGGGCAAGACTTGGCACCGATGGACCGACGCAACGGTGAAGAGCAAGTGAGGTCAAGATCGATGGACCAAGAGTGTCACATGATGATATGAAGTGGATCATATCATTTGATGATCGTGTCGTGCATGCGGTGCATTGGCACAATGGAGGATGACGGTGGAGATGGAAATGCGCAAGGCAAAGGTATAACCTAGGGCATTTCATTTCACCGGTCTAAAGGTTGAGTAAAGAAGTACTTGACCGGATTTAGGATAGATGGCCGTACTATCAAGAGGGGTAATCTTGTTTGCATATCGGTCATCTAGTGCCACTTGAGCGATCTAACATTGCGATGTGCTAGGATCGAGTGGCGTTGTGAGATGAAGAGAAAATCCTTTGAAAATGATTGTGAAAATGCTAACACACAAGCACATGGAGTTGTACACTTGGTGGTGTTGGCACATTTACAAAGGTGGCGTTTGTTCGCGCTGTGGTTTGTAGGGTTGAGTTGGGCTTGGAGGCATATTTTCCATTGCGCCGGATGCAAATTGTTGTTGGAAACATGCTATCTATGGTGGTCAAGTTGGTATACTTGTGGGATAGCATGGTGGAGAAGATCGCGTTTTCGATGGGCTGTAAATCATGGATTTACAAGCGCGGACGCCAGACGACGGGCGGGGCGGACGCGTCCGGCGCGTGGAAGGTTGGCGTGGGCGGGGCTCGGCGGCTGGCGAGCGCCGGGACGCCGAGGAGGCGCGTCCGGCGCACGCCGGACTCGGACCGAAACCCGGGTGCCGAGTGCCGCGAGCACGTTCGCCGACGCGCGCCGGACGCAGCGGCGGACTCGGGCGAGTCACCGTTTGGCGTCCGGCGGTTCTCGTGCGCGCGGGCGGTGCGGTGGATGCACCGGCCGGGACGCGTCCCGCGGTGGTCACCCGGCGCGCCGGCGCGGGGTTTGAGCAGATCGTGAGGTAGCCGTTGGGGATCAACGGTCGACTTCGAACGGTCGGTACACGTGGCGTGACGAGGAGCGCCGGACGCGGCTTGGAGCGTCCGGCGGTGGAGCCGGACGCGTCCGCGCTCGTGTTTCGGTTGCCGAGGTGGCAACGGCTAGTTTCAGCCCTTGGGTCTATAAATACGTGGTTTGGCCGGCTGTGGCCGGTTGCTGAGCACGCCCAAGCTTTGGTAGCTTGTGTTGTGGTGCTTGGAAGCCCTTCTACTCACATATGCTTGGTAGTGACCATCCGATAGTGTGAGAGAGTGATTTCTAGTGCATTGCTTTGCGAGGTTGCATCGAGTGGCACTAGGTGGTTGTGTTGCAAGCCGGAGAGCTTGTTACTCTTGGAGGTTGCCACCTCCTAGACGGCTTGGTGGCAAGAGGCTCCATGGTAGCACGCGTGGAGATACGGTGCTCCCGGAGAAGAGATTGTGAGAGGTCGGTACTCACCTCGCGGGGATCGCGAAGAGTAGCCCTATTGGATTGCGCGTGTCATTGAGTTACCACCCTTGAGTGTGTGGGTTTGCTCGGTGCCTTGAGGGGCTCACTTGAGAGTGGTGTCTTGCGGTGCCTTGCGGGGCGTGCCTTGAGGGGCAAGTGACTTGAGGGTCACACCGAAGAACCATCTAGGTGAAAAGACCGGAGGAACCACCGAAGGTGTTGGTCGACACAACAGGACATAGCTTGGGGGCAACCAAGTGAACCTGGTGAAAAATCACCGAGTCATCTTGTGTCCACACTTCGCGGTGGTTTGCAATCTCTTTCACAAGCTTTGTATTTACTTTTCTTACATTCTTGTATAGCTTGTGTAGTTGCTCTTGTGGTTAGTTAGCTTGAGTAGCTAGTTAATCACCTTCTTGCTTGTGTAGCTAGAAGTAGAGTAAGTTGCCTTGCTTAGCTTGTGTAGTTAAGTAAGATTGAGCTCTTGGGTTTGGCTTGTGTAGCTTTGTCCTTGAGCATCTAGTGAGCTTAGGTTGGCTTTGTGCTTTTGCTCATTAGAATTGTGTAGGTGCACACCCGGTTGCTAAAGTACTAGTTGCTTAGGTTTGTGTGACCTTGCAAGCTAGACTTGTTTAGTGTGCACTAGCTAGATTGGCACCTTGTCTTCTTGTTTAGAATCTTTTACAAGGTGCATCTAGAGACATAGATAGAGGGGTGAAAGTCTTGGTTAGGCCGATAGATTTAATTCCGCACTTATATCGGTTAGCGGAGCGATTAGTTTTAAAAGGACTATTCACCCCTCTAGTCCGCCATCTCGACCTTACAAGTGGTATCGAGCCGGGTCTCTCATTTAGTGGTCTTAACCGACCCGAGAGGATGGCGGATTATGGGCTAGATGTTGAGTGTCCACACATTTTTGATGGCACACACTTTGCACGGTGGAGAAATTGGATGTCATGCAATTTTAAGTTTATTTCTCCTCAAATGTGGTGGATTGTAGATGTGGGCTTCTCTTGTGCAATTGAAAGGAAAACTCAAGCATAACAAGAATTGCTTCACTCTCAATTGCCAAGCTACTAACATTCTCTATAGATCTTTGGATGATAGCATATTTGAGGAGATCATGGATTTTGAGTCCGCGCATGAGATTTGGGTATACCTCAATGAGAAGTATGGAGCGGCCTCCGATGAGGAGTCCATGTTGGTGGCACATGAGGTTGTTGAGCATGACCATAACAAGGTTGTTGTGGAGGATTGCTCCACCTCTTGGTCAAGTGAGGAAGATGATCAATCTACCTCAAGCTCACTTGACAAGATGGAAGATGTTGCCTCAAGTGATGCAAGTGATGATTCTACCTCAAGCACACTTGACGGCGATGATGGATCATGCTCCAATGATGATGCAACTACAAGCTCTCCAACATCATCATATTGCTTCATGTCACAAGGTGACACTAAGGTATCAAGTTGCAATGTGATTGATCATGATTCATATGATGAGCTTGTTAGTAGACTTGCTAGCATGACCATATCTTTGGAAAAAGAGAAAGCCAAAACAATAAAACTTGAAAATGAAAACTCTTTTCTAAAGACAACATGTGAACAACAAAAGCATCTACTTTATGTTATTAATTGTTCACATGATGTGTTAAACTTGGCCCATGAGGAACTTAGTGTTGCTCATGAAACTTTGTTGCAAGATCATGCTTTTCTCACTAAGAAGTTTTCCATTGAAGAAATTAAAACTAGTGAGAGCTCATCACTTGGGTTGAATGATCAATCACATATGACTAACCTTTGTGATGTAGGGAAGAAGCATGTATCCACCTCTTGTGATGTTTTACTTGCTATGCCATGTTCTTCACATATAGATGCTTGTTCTACTTCCTTGTCTAGTGAGACTAACATTTTGAAGGAGAACAATGAGCTCAAGAAGAAAGTGGAGAAGTTGAGCAACAAGCTAGAGAGGTGCAACAACTCCAAAGTCCTCTTAGGAAAATGTTGAAGAGTCAAAGGAGCTCTCATGACAAGAGTGGCCTTGGCTTCATCAAGAAGAGGAAGGTGACAAAGGGAGCAAGAAAGTTGACCAAGAAGATGATGAGGCAAGAAGAAGAAAATCTATCTCATTTCATGTGCTATCAATGCCATGAAAAGGGACATCTCGCAAAAGCTTGCCCCAATGAAGATAAGCTCAAGTTGAAGAAAGAAGAAGAGAGGCTCAAGCATGATAAGCCTCAACCAAAACCCCAAGATCTAGTCAAGATCAACAATGAAGTTAAAATTGATGACTTGAAGATCAAGAAGAAGAAAACAAGAAGGGGTGGAAGAGCTTATTCAAGGCATCCAACTCTTATTCTAGATGCCAAGATGATGATGAGCAAGAATCAAGAGAAGAAAGATTTGGCTCACATCAAGTGCTTCAAGTGTGAAGAGATGGGACACTATGCCTCGGGGTGTCCTACCAAGCTTGAGAAGAAGGCTCAAGCAACTCAAAAGAGGCAAGGCAATGAAGAGCATCACATGAGCAATGAAGAAAAGGCTCAACCGAAAAGAAGATGTTATTCATGCTAGGAAAGGGGACACATGGCTCATTCATGTCCCCTAGGTAACACTTCTAAGCCTATTTCAATTGATAAAAATAATATGCTTAGAAAGGATGGTAATGGTACCTCAATGGTTTCTATTGCAAAACATCCGCTATCCATACTAAGGCTTTGCCTAAGTATGTGGCTCCTAACTTGAGAGGACCCAAACATGTTTGGGTACCATCAAAAAGTGGATGATTGTGTGTAGGTACCATGGCATTGGAGACTTGATTCAATTGAGTTCATTTCATTCATCATTTGATTGAATCAAGTATTGAAGCTTAGTGCTATTCCTCTCCCAATGCCAAGTCATGACAAGTGAAGTCCAATGAGCTACAACGTACAAGTGCAATAATCAAGTTGTGGTAATTTATTGGTCATATTCGAAGGCTTGCAAAGTATTTGAGTTGAAGCTTGCTAGTGGATGATCATGTGCTTTCAAATGTATATTGCTAGTTGATCTAATCCATTTGGGTGCAATGAGTTGATTGAATTGGATCGATATGCATATGTTGCTTGCTATGAGATGTTTGAATGGATTAATTGCTTAGTAGTCAAATTTGGACTGGTTTGGTTGGATATGATCACAAGATGACTCTTAATAAGTGGTTTGAATGGATATATGTCTTGTGTTGGTATTCAAACAAGTTGATATCAAGTTTGATTCAATTTGAAGAAGCATAGCTCAATTGCTTAAATCTGTCCAAATTCTGAAATCTGAGCAAGCTGTGTTCAAATCTGAGGTTGATGGATCAAATATTATTGGATTGGCTTGAAATTTGGTATGCATGCTCGACACTGATGGTATAATATGCTGTACAAATTTCATGAAGATTGGATAAGAATTTCTTCAGTTTTGAAGTATATCTTGTCAGCATTAGTGCATCAGTTTTCAGCATGCAATAGTAAGTGAAGATGTGAAATCTGGTAGCAATCTAGAAGGCCAATGAAGCTCAAATTTTTAAAGCTGCTGGTATACTCAATGTTGCACATCTCCACCAAATTTCATGGCATTTGGAGCTGTACATTGTGAGATATGAATTATTCTTTGAAGAGTACAGAATCTGCCAGAAAAGTGACTATCATTGGTTATATCAAGAGTCACTCAAATTGAAAGGTCCTCAAGTTGGTTTCATGTTTACAAGTGGTTGAGGAACCTAAGTTTGGTTTTGAATTGGTCTAGAAGCATGAAGAATAATGAGTACAAGGTCATTTGATTGTGAAGTGTATTTGTTACACAGTTGGGTACTCAAATCGAAGATCAAGATCAAACTCAAGATGAAGATGAAGTTTAAGTTCTAGTGACAAATTGAAGATCATTTGGTAGAAAGAAAAGAACTTAAACAAGAAAGAAAAGGACTTAAGGAAGATTTCAAGTGATTCATCATATCAAGTCCAAAGGATCAATCAAAGAAAGGCAATTCAAGTGAGTGTCAAGAATAGTTCTTGGTGATCCAAGAGATATTGGAGATGCTCGGTTGAAGCAATCAAAAGGGTTGATAAAGTAAGCAAGCAACACCCAAGATAGAGAGCAATACATGACAAGTCAAGAAATAATACAAGTGGTGCACAAGTGGTACCCATTCAAGTGGTATTCTCTCATGCAAGCAAGAATCACAAGAAGAAGCGGGCCAACCACAACAAGAAAGTGCACTTGATCTCAAGTGGTTTTTCATCTCATATGGGTGAAGCATGGTATTCAATCATGGTATCTATTGGCTTCATCAAGCTTATAAATGGACTTCACATTGCTATTGGAGTAATGAAATTGGAATCTATGTGACTATCCTCTACTCCAACATAGCAAAGGTATCATTGTATTGTGCATGATCATTTCATCCCTTACTAGTATGCGGTTAGTGCATATAGTACATGCTTATTAGGATCATGCATAACAATGAAATGTTTTAAATTCATATTTTACCACTATTGCTTGATTGTTTGATTTATCTAGTGGTATGAGTATGAGTTTGTTCATGAGCTAGTGAACCCAAGTACTTGATCTAGTTTGAATTGCATATAAGTTCCAAGTACAACATTGACAAGATAACCCTTCTAGTGAGGTGTGAAGAAGCTTGTCATTGGTTCAAATCGGACTTGAATGCTTATAAGTGATTCATATTAGCTCAAGTCTAAGAGAAAGAAGCTCATGGAAACAATCTAGTTCAAGAATTGGTTATTCATGACAAATCCAACGAGTGGTTACCATAATACTAGTTCTTGCAAGAAATGTCTAGTCTATCTCTATCTTCACAAGTGGTGTTCCTACAAGTGGTATGGTACACATGTTTTTGGTTCAAGTGAGATCTACTACATCAAGATGATGGTTCCACAAGTGATCCTCAACTTTAAGTGATCAATTCAAATCAAGAGAAGCTACCCTCACCAATAAAGAAAGTGTTTCTGATTGGTTTGACCCATGCTTTGTCATAGGGGAGAAGCCCCACTTCATCGGTATTAGAGACAAAGAAACTTCAAGTGACCTACATGTAGTATCTTTGGTGCTATGACAAAGGGGAGTGCCCAATGCATAGTTACAAGTGGATTCCTTGCAACTACATGAGGATTTTACAAGTGGTGTCATTCCAACATATGGTGTTGTCCATCAAAAATGAAGATTCAAGACTCAACCATCAACCCCTAGTTCCAATCCTTTGCATCAAGAGAATTTTTCTTACATGTGGTATCTTCAAGTGGTATTCTTTGCATACCTTTATGGTCATTAATGACAAAGGGGAGAGAATTGTACAAAGATATGCGAAGAAGCATACAAAGGGGAGAATGCGAAGAAGCATACAAAGGGGAGAAATATGGAACAAAAGAAGCATACAAAGGGGAGTAGAAAATGGACATGGATCAAGAGGGAGCAACAAGCAAGAATGGAGGAGGATAAAAAATTCCTGATTAAGAGAAGCACACAAGTAGGGGGAGCAAGCTCATGGACTTGTTTGATTGCATTTGATATGTGCATATTCATATGCTTGCTTGCATTTGCATAAGTTTTTCAATTCAATATGCAATGCTTGTGTGGTGAATGCTAGTTATAGAACTTGATTGATGATTTAAAAAACTAGCATGTATAGGGTGGTTTAGCTAGTCATATGTGCTTTACAAGTAGTTCTAGAACCTTGCTTATAATGTTGATCTCATGAGGTATCTAGTGTTTTGTTTCATGTGATTTCTAGCTAACCATGATGCTAAGGATGAACTTCAATGGTGCAACTCCGATTTGTATCACGCTTCAAAGGTTTATCTTATACACCTTAGCATCACTTAGTAGTGCTAACTCTCCCAAAATTTCCATATTTATGCATGTGTGCAAGCTTGAAACCAAACCATTTGAGCACACATGTAGGGGAGCTATCACCACCAAGTTGACTTTGTGGTACTTATCCAAATCATAACATTGAGCTTAAATGTTGGATAAGTGACATAAAGTCCAAATATTCTTAAATTCCATATCTTTGTAAAGTTGTCATCAATTACCAAAAAGGGGGAGATTGAAAGGCCCTTGTTTGGTTTTGATAATTGAGTGACAACTTTAGGTGGACTAACATGTGTGATGATTGAGATACACGGGAGTTAGTTCACAAGCACATGTGTGTGAGCAACATATGCCATGGTGGAGATGGTTTGGAGATGTTGTGAGGCTCAACACATGAGTTGATGAAGGAGCTCATTGCAAATGAGACATGACATGGAGTCATGTGACCAAGAGGTGAAGATCAAGATGAGGCTTGGCTTGATGGACCGGTTGCAAGTGTGAAGGGCAAGTTGAGGCTGCAAAGCGAAGGACCATGCGATGGTGAAGCTTGGGCAAGACTTGGCGCCGATGGACCGACGCAACGGTGAAGAGCAAGTGAGGTCAAGATCGATGGACCAAGAGTGTCACATGATGATATGAAGTGGATCATATCATTTGATGATCGTGTCATGCATGCGGTGCATTGGCACAATGGAGGATGACGGTGGAGATGGAAATGCGCAAGGCAAAGGTATAACCTAGGGCATTTCATTTCACCGGTCTAAAGGTTGAGTAGAGAAGTACTTGATCGGATTTAGGATAGATGGCCGTACTATCAAGAGGGGTAATCTTGTTTGCATATCGGTCATCTAGTGCCACTTGAGCGATCTAACATTGCGATGTGCTAGGATCGAGTGGCGTTGTGAGATGAAGAGAAAATCCTTTGAAAATGATTGTGAAAATGCTAACACACAAGCACATGGAGTTGTACACTTGGTGGTGTTGGCACATTTACAAAGGTGGCGTTTGTTCGCGCTGTGGTTTGTAGGGTTGAGTTGGGCTTGGGTCCCTCTCCCTCCCGCCGAGCTTGCTCGGCGGGATTCGCTTTCGGGAAAATTGGAGGCATATTTTCCATTGCGCCGGATGCAAATTGTTGTTGGAAACATGCTATCTATGGTGGTCAAGTTGGTATACTTGTGGGATAGCATGGTGGAGAAGATCGCGTTTTCGATGGGCTGTAAATCATGGATTTACAAGCGCCGGACGCGACGGCGGGCGACGCCGGGCGGGCGGACGCGTCCGCGCGTGGAAGGTTGGCGTGGGCGGGCGCTCGGGCGGCTCGCGAGCGTCGGACGCCGAGGAGGCGCGTCCGGCGCACGCGGACTCGGACGAAACTTCCCGGTGCCGAGTGCCGCCACGAGCACGTTCGCGAGACGCGCGCGGACGCAGCGGCGGACTCCGGGCGAAGTCAGCGTTTGGCGTCCGGCGGTTCTCTGTCGCAGCGGGCGGGGCGGTGGATGCGACGGCCGGACGCGTCCGCGGTGGTCACCAGCGCGTCCGCGCGGTAGGTTTACGAAGCGGCAGATCGTGAGGTAGCCGTTGGGGATCAACGGTCGACTTCGAACGGTCGGTACACGTGGCGTGACGAGGAGCGCCGGACGCGGCTTGGAGCGTCCGGCGGTGGAGGCCGGACGCGTCCGGCGCTCGTGTTTCAGTTGCCCGAGGTGGCAACGGCTAGTTTCAGCCCTTGGGTCTATAAATACGTGGTTTGGCCGGCTGTGGCCGGTTGCTGAGCACGCCCAAGCTTTGGTAGCTTGTGTTGTGGTGCTTGGAAGCCCTTCTACTCACATATGCTTGGTAGTGACCATCCGATAGTGTGAGAGAGTGATTTCTAGTGCATTGCTTTGCGAGGTTGCATCGAGTGGCACTAGGTGGTTGTGTTGCAAGCCGGAGAGCTTGTTACTCTTGGAGGTTGCCACCTCCTAGACGGCTTGGTGGCAAGAGGCTCCATGGTAGCACGCGTGGAGATACGGTGCTCGGAGAAGAGATTGTGAGAGGTCGGTACTCACCTCGCGGGGATCGCGAAGAGTAGCCCTATTGGATTGCGCGTGTCATTGAGTTACCACCCTTGAGTGTGTGGGTTTGCTCGGTGCCTTGAGGGGCTCACTTGAGAGTGGTGTCTTGCGGTGCCTTGCGGGGCGTGCCTTGAGGGGCAAGTGACTTGAGGGTCACACCGAAGAACCATCTAGGTGAAAAGACCGGAGGAACCACCGAAGGTGTTGGTCGACACAACAGGACATAGCTTGGGGGCAACCAAGTGAACTGGTGAAAAATCACCGAGTCATCTTGTGTCCACACTTCGCGGTGGTTTGCAATCTCTTTCACAAGCTTTGTATTTACTTTTCTTACATTCTTGTATAGCTTGTGTAGTTGCTCTTGTGGTTAGTTAGCTTGAGTAGCTTGTTAATCACCTTCTTGCTTGTGTAGCTAGAAGTAGAGTAAGTTGCCTTGCTTAGCTTGTGTAGTTAAGTAAGATTGAGCTCTTGGGTTTGGCTTGTGTAGCTTTGTCCATGAGCATCTAGTGAGCTTAGGTTGGCTTTGTGCTTTTGCTTATTAGAATTATGTAGGTGCACACCGGTTGCTAAAGTACTAGTTGCTTAGGTTTGTGTGACCTTGCAAGCTAGACTTGTTTAGTGTGCACTAGCTAGATTGGCACCTTGTCTTCTTGTTTAGGATCTTTTACAAGGTGCATCTAGAGACATAGATAGAGGGGTGAAAGTCTTGGTTAGGCCGATAGATTTAATTCCGCACTTATATCGGTTAGCCGGAGCGATTAGTTTTAAAAAGGACTATTCACCCCCCTCTAGTCCGCCATCTCGACCTTACAGCTATGTGCTTCTTGGGAGACACAACAACAATGCATGGTGATGATGAAAACGACTTCTTATTTTTGGCCAATTATCGTATGGACAATGTTCTACAAATGCATATGTAACAAGGAGGGCCATCGCCTAGTATGACCTCTACGTAATTCCACCCGTGCTTGGGATTGAAAAGAAAGAAAAAAGCCATTGTATGTGGGTTGTAAACAGAGTGGATCAATGAACCTAATTTTTCTATAGGAGCTTGGGGCACAGGAGCGGGGATTTCACTTTATTTCACAAGATATAGCTGCACATAAATGATGTAGTAAGGAGTGTATCTTGGTGCACAAGAGTGGAATTTTTGTCATCTACCCGTGCGAGTACATGACAAGATAAGTTCACGCACGAGATTATTGTATAAAATATTTTTTATCTTTGTTTCTATTGTTCCATTTGTATCTCTACTACTTATAATGCACCAAAAAAACATTTCTAAAGCCACACAACAAACTATCCCCTACAGTCATTATCTCTCCTAATCTCTTCTAAGTACACCCAAACAAATGTACCCTAAATCCAACCAACCTTTGAAATAAAGGGATGAAATTTACTATAATCCATGTTTTCTCTTACTCACCCACCATCCAACGGACGAGATGGCTGGGATCAAACCTCATCACTCATCCCTCCTTCCCCTCCCGCACCCACACCACCGTCCGCCGCCAGCGCACGCGCGAGCGCGACGCCTCTGTTACCCAATCAACATGCGCGATTCAAAGCTCCTCTTTCCCATGCGCTGACTCTTCCGTCCCCCAAGACACGATTCAAACTCATCCTCTCCCCTGCCCTGCCCCCTCCCTGCACCCCGCTCCTCCACCTCTCGAGCACGCGGAGGCGACTGGCTGGTAGGAGTAGGACTCGCCGCCTATCTCCAGGCCGTGCGGAGCCGCACTCGATGCTCCGCTGTAGGATGCATGGCGACGCCCGGACAGACGCGAGAGTCGCGCCCGACGCCTTGCTCCCCAGTAAAGCACGGCGGCGGCCCCGCCCGGCCGCCCGGGCTGTCCGAGTCGCGCTCGCGGCCGGCGACCCGTGGAGGCGGCCCTCGCCGGGTCGCATGGAGCTGCACGCGCCGGCCCGCCGGTACTCGCGGCGGCGGCCTACAGGTTCTTCCATCTCCCTTACCTGAGCCCTTTATGAGCCCCTTATGTTCGGCTGGACACTGTACTCGCACCCAGGCACCGGCCAGCGACGGCGACTGCATTTTGCGAGCAGTGGCTGATGCGGATGTAAGCATAAGGCCGGATGGTTGCAACTTCTCCGTGGTGTATGGGGGCGGCGGCGGCACATCCGGGGCTAGAGTGGCGGCGCCCGCGTGGACGCCCCACCCCCGCGGTAGCGCTCCGCCTCGTGTAAGGGCTCCTCCCCAACTATCGGCAGCAGCTGCGACTCATCTCCATCCCTACGCGGACGAAGTTACTCGGCGGTGGTGTGGCAAACACGGCACGAGCAGCGCCTCCCAGCAGTGGCACCACCCGGTGATGGTGCAGCAGCACCTTCTTTTTCCCGTGAGATTTCGTATCGTCTCTATGCTCTGCATCTTGCCTGATTTTTAATTCTATGAGTTTTCTTAATTTGTTTTCAGATCTGCACCAAGGTCGCTATTTTCGAGCGGTGCCGGGATGGTTGGCCCCGTGCCATCATCTCAGGGATGTGCTGCTCTCGATGTCCTTCCACCGGCCAGCGTCGTATCCTGTTAGGAGGACCCAGAGAACCACCCCGCCCGCATCATCCGAGCCATTGGCGAGCTCGCGCGCTATCAGATCGGAGGGACTCGTCGTCGGCCAGGTCTCTTCGTTTATCAGATTATGTTTCTTTTTCGCCATTCAGCAAATACAAAAATCGGGCAACAGCTTATCCTGGCATTCTTTATAGGACAGGGTTCCTCGAATGCATGTTTGCATTGATGGCTTCTGATTTTGGTTCACATGTTTGGTTTTGTTGAAGACAAGCATCATGGATGGCTTCTGTGTATGCTATCAATCATTTTGACGTAGTTGGGGTAAATAATATACATACATCCCTATGTATGCATACTGCTTTGATACCTGATTTGCAATAAAGGTGTAGTCAGTTTGTCTATTTCATCAGATTGAGCCATTGAGGTAGCAACAACAATGTTATATGATTGCCCATGTGCATTAGCTGTGCCAAATTGGTGACCTTTGTTATTTGTTTGGGACAAATGAAAATAATTTGTGTAAATGAATTTGACAAGATGAGACTTGAAGACAGATAGGCATCAATTTATATGCATGGTGAAACTAGAATAAACATCTTACATCTCCATTTTTGGTCTTCTCTCGGAACCACAAACCCAGTCACCTTACTGTTTTCTTATGCTCTTCCAGAGATGCAATTCATGAGGCCGTCGAGCATCAAACAATATCTATTGCCAACGCTGGCATTCCAACAGGACTCAATTTGAGGACTTTAGTTCTTGCAGCTGCCAATCCAATTGCAGGACTCCATGACAATCTTATGGTTGGTAAACATGTTTTATTGACTCAATAAGTATCCATCTTTTTAAATTACAAATTGTTCTAGCCATACATGCAAGACAATTAATTTGAGAACTTTTCTTTTGGTGCTGATACATGAGCTAATTTTGGCTTTGACACTGAATTTTCTGGAGATTCTACTGCTGAAACACATGCAATTCTGGACCTCAGTGTCCAGTATTGGGCAAGTAGAGATTGGGCATATGTGGATGATAACTATGGAGGAAGCACTGGTTTGTCCTTTACTTTGATTGTTTAGGTTAACCCTTTATTATCTATATAATGATACTTCAGGACATTCAATAATTTTGATCTGCATCGACTTATAAACTGAAGGTTATGGAAGAGAGTATCGGGAGAGACTATTGGACAAATGGGGTATTGTCGATGTTGATGATTGTTGCATCTGTGCAGAGCGGGAAGCAGATGGGCAGCGCCTTTGTATTACTGGTAGATCAGCAAGTGGATACACTACTTTAGCTTCACATGCATTCAGAGACACGTTCAAGACTGGAGATTCTCTGTTTGGTGTAAGTTTTAGATTTGTAGAATCCTACTATTGTGTTTGCCGTAAATCCTACTATTGTGTTTGCCATAAATGCCAGATATTTGTATTTCTTGCACTGTTCCTTGTCATATACATCTACTACATATAAAATTGTTTTCAGCTCGGGCTTCTACAAGAATATGTTCTCAATATTTCTCTTGGCTAATACATAGCAGAAAAATAAAAGAATAATTAGATGATTATATACTAGGGTATTTATATCAGTTGAGGATCGTTTTGAGAAATTAACATATCTTCAGGGTGTTTGAGATGATTCTCTTCTTGTGTAATTTATATTTCCTATCCATAAGAGTTAATTAACTTAGACTTGGGCAAACATGTGGTTGTCTCATGCATCTAAGTTGTACTTACCTTATTAATCTTAAGTTGTTTTCTTCACCTTATAATGCAATTCCGGCATAGATATACCTATTTCCATTTACTCAAACTTTCAGTAGTACATAGCAGTAGCAATGGTCAATAATACTCAATTATTATTTATATTTCATAACATTATCTTGATATTTTTCTTCCTCGGTTATGGTGGATACATTGTGCCTTGTTGGTAGTTTACTTTTGAGAAGTAGAGTCATTGTCATGTTGGTAACATGCTAAGGCTATGAGATTACCTGGTTCCTAACCTAACCATTGCCTTGCTGTTTCAGGTTGGCAATTTTGACCCGGTGACGCGAGAGCCCTTGAAAGAGCATCAGCTGGTTCCGAATCTAGCCATCAAGGAAGCAGTGCAGGCCTACCTGAAGGAGCACAGCTGGGCTTACAAGCTGAACTGATGGATGTGGAGTGCTTTTTTAACTGCAGATGCTAATGGATGGGGGGTCGCCTTTGCAAAGGTCGTCACTCCATCTCCCTCTGCTCATCTCCTCATCCCCCAAGGCAGTCATGCAAGTGAATATGAAAACTTCCCTGAAGAACTCAAAGATGTACTGTATGTATATATTTTTTGGTTCAGAAGTTAAATAACAATGAGCTAATGCTTCCTAAGGCAATTTGGGACTCCAGTAATTTTTTTGGCAACCATGTGCTATCTTTGTGTGTAATTGCTCTTGTAGCCACTTCTTGAATATGGTGATGATCATAACTGTACTCCGAACATGTGGTATGTAGTTGATATTGTGAGATCATGTTTGGTTCATTGGTTTTACACATGAGATTGAGAGGCGGCATCTAGATTCTGTGTTTAAGGATCAATTGATATTTTAGATCTGCCTATAACTTTGTTCGAATGTGGGATTGTTGCAATCTGGGCTCGGGAGGAGCTGGTTCTGCAATTCACAAATCTGAGGGCCATAAAGCTGCTGTTCTTTGTGTTCAGGCTTGTCAAGATATATTTTTTGCTTTTATGTGCTCTGTATGCACATATGGTTGGTGATGGGCTCTGATAATCTTGAGAAGACCGAGCTTCTGCTTGCTTGCAGCGACGATAGGAATTCAGATCTTCCAAAGTTAAAGCAGGTAGCTTAAATTTACCCAAATATGCATGTAGCCAAAGTTGACCATTTGCTGGCAGCAAGATCAAGTGAAGGACCAAAGACGAGGACGGTGACAGGTCCATTCCCATCGATGCCAAATGCATGGTCGAGGAGAGGGAGCTCAAGATGTAATATTTAGGACTTTTTTCCTTTCTTCTTCCTTCTATTATATGAGTAATCGTTCAGTGCAATTTCTATGATGTTGATTCCATTAAGACATCACTTCTGTTACATCATTTTCTCATGCAATTGGCCCTTTTAATATGGTTGAGGAGAGGGAGCTCAAGTCTTTTATTTTTGGGGAAGCCAGCGCCGTCAAGGGTGCAAAGGTTGTCACTTGCATGACACAAAAACTATAAAAAAAAAACTTGTTGCTAGATTGTTTTTAAGTACATTCCTTAAATAAAACCGTAAAGAACGCACGCACTATACTAGTGAATATAGTAAGCTTTTAATCTAAAGTACACCCTAATAGATAGTAAGCTTAAGAGCTGACACCCTAATAGGAGCGTATCCTGTGCATGAAAAGATATCAACCAAAAACATGTATGGGTACATCAAAGATACATGTTCATACAAAATTCGAGGTTCACCAAAATTTTATGCTAGGAGAAAGAAAATATATTCAGCCTGCAATTGGGTTGAAGCCAAATGTTCATTTGGAACTGCAATCTGTTTTTATTACACCCTAGTTTTCTCTTCGAATAAAACTTCATTGGATCTCAAATTTTGCATGAACATGCATTTTTGCATCATGTATCCTTAGTTTTTTTTTAAAAAAAATCATACACATTTTGATGTTTTTTTAGAAAATCATAGACATTTTGATGGTCTTTTTGAAATGGGAGCTAGCTGTGTGGACCCACGGCCCATCAGCCCGCCAGCAATGCGAACAGCCAGCCCATGGAACCACCGGCGCCACCGGACGCGTACACGCCGGCCGCCGTCGTCAGCCTCCTCCGGCGCCTGCCTCGGCGAAGCGCCGCCGCCGCCACAGGCCACCAGCTCCACGCACTCCTCGCCAAGCTCGGCCTCCTGCACCACCCCGCCTGCCTCTCCGCTCTCCTCTCCCACCTCCCGCCGGCCTCCCCGTCATCCCTCGCGCTCCTCCTCGCCGCGCCCCCCGCGCGCGCTCTCCCCGTCGCTCTTCTGCCCCGCGATCGCCGCGCTCTCCTCCTCGCCCGCCCCGTCCGCCTCGCTGGCGCTCTTCAACCGCGTCGCCTCCCTCTCCCTCCCCACCCCGCTCCCCGCCTTCCCGGCCCTCCTCAAATCCTGCGCCCGCGCGTTCAGGCTTAGCGGTGGCGCTCGCGCCGCCGTGTTTGCGGCCAAGGGCGCCGAGCTGCACTGCCGCGTCGTGAAGCTGGGGTGCGGGCAGGATCGGTACGTGCGGAACGCGCTCGTGGCCATGTACGGCAAGTTCGGGCGTCTCCGGGAGGCGAGGAAGGCGTTCGATGAAATGCCTGTGAAGAATGCCGTCTCCTGGAATGCGCTTGTCGTGGCTCACGGTGTCTCTGGAGATTTGCGGGGCGCAGAGCGTGTATCCCAGGTAACACCGGTAAGGAACATATCATGGTGGAACTCTGAGATCATGCGGAATGTGAGGCTCAGGGATATGGCTGAGGCAGCAAGGATATTCAGAGAGATGCCTGAGAGGGATGTCATATCTTGGAACTCATTGATTAGTGGATATGCAAAGCTGGGGATGTATAGCCGGGCACTAGACGTTTTCCGAGATATGCAGAAGAATGGCATCGAACCAACGGAGCTGACAATCGTGTCGGTACTTGGGGCTTGTGCGGAGGTGGGTGAGCTAGAGCTGGGGAGGGGACTCCATGATTACCTTAAGAGCAAAGGCATCGCAGCTGATGGGTATGTTGGCAACGCGCTGGTTGATATGTATGCAAAATGTGGCAACTTGAAGCTCGCCAGACAAGTCTTTGACAACATGTCAATCAGGGATGTTACGTGCTGGAACACGATGATTGCTGGGTTGTCTGTCCATGGCCACTCACATGATGCACTTAAACTGTTTGATCTTATGAATACTGAGCCTGATCATGTCACGTTTTTGGGTGTTCTGACTGCTTGCAGCCACAGCGGCCTATGAATGAGGGAAGATTGTATTTCAGGAGCATGATTGAAGACTACAATATCGTGCCAAGCGTGAAGCACTATGGCTGTATAATTGATATGCTCTGCCGCCATGGTAAAGTTCATGAGGCTTATCAAATGATCGAGGATATGCCCATCAGGGCAAATTCTGTGCTGTGGAAGATGGTTATGGCTGCATGCAGAGTGCACGGGCACTTTGACCTTGCTGACAAAGCTGTTCACAGAGTGCATCAGTTGATGCCAATGGATGATGGGGATGTTATCACAGTATCAAATGCGTATGCAGAAGCAGAACGGTGGGATGATGTTGAACATCTGAGAACAAAGGTGATAGGATGCGGAGTTTCAAAGCATGCTGCACACAGTCAAGTTCATGTAAGATAGAGAACCAAATACAGTTGCCACAGAGTGCATGGAGCAATGACCAGTCTGAACTGCAGGAGCCTGCTTGGGTGCTTGGTTTTTATCACTGAGGGTGAGGGATCATAGCTACATTGGCCACGTTGTTGGTAATTCTCCATTCCTTACTCGTAGCATGATCCGAATAATACTTTATATGTTCTGCATTGCCACAGAGTTTCAAAGCATGATCCGAATAATACTTTATATGTTCGAAAGCAAACTCAAATTCAAGAAAATGTTCTGAAGCAAACTTGCTCTTATGTTGTAGACTTCTACTTCCTGCAGCCGTCTGGAGTGCATACTTGTTTCATACTCCTATCTGTGATTGAAAAAAGAAGCAGTTGATGACAGACGTTTCTATTCCCAAATGATTGTCTGATGTCCTAAAACTTTCTTGATCTGGCAGCACTGGATTACAAGACAATATGTGGTAAGTGTTTTCTTTTTTGGTTATAATCAACAACTTCGGCCGCAACAGATTATCCAAAGCCTACCTATACTTTAGATCTAGTGATGCATCTCTTGACTCAATGCGTACTTAACTATAGTTGGATTATTCTCTGTAATCTGTAGAGAAAAATCTGTGTCTATCTCTGAAGTGAAAGTGCTCAGAACATGGCAAATTCGGTTCCCACCAGACACTGCAGTGTCATATAATTTCTTTCCCTCTGTCTGCTTGGAACAGTGCTGCCAGGTCAAGAGGAGTCACATTGGAACCTGAAAGTGGAAAAACAACCAAGTCAAGCAACAGGACATTAACGCTCTGATCGAGAGTCACAGTTCATGGTAGCAAAAATGTGCTCCAAGAGTTCAGTGAAGTGGGCTGCATTGTTCTACGAAAATAATAGAGAGAGACTGCACGCAAGATAGAGGACAAGCGAAAGAAAACTCTGCTTGGAGCCATGCACAGAAAGGTTTGTCCTGAGAACAAACTCCGAAAGCTATGAAGATACGTGCTACTAGTTCGTGCGTACGTGCATCTTCAATGATCTCGCTACTTGTCAGGATCGGATCGGAGCGCATTGATGCATATACTATATGCATGTGTGGTGTGGTACCATTCCATGTATTTAAGCTAGGTATAGGTCTGAAATTTCAGCCACCAACTCAACCAAACAAGCGTCCAATCCACTGGCTTGCATGGACGTGCATGTAGTACTGTCCAATCCGAAGCAATGAAGCATGGCCTGAAATTTTCTGATCAGCATCCATGCCATGATGAATGCGCTCGTACTTCAGTCGTCTCAGGTAATTACAAGGAATTCTTGATGCTTTCAGTTTATTTACCATTACTAGCCATGAGATCAGTAGATGAAATGAAACATGCATGATTTAATCAAACTACTACCATGGGCTAACTCTAGCGTTGCCTGACATACTGCAACTGAACCTGAAACTGGATCCATCCTTAATCCAGGGTTGAACTCCTGCCTGTTTTAGTCTTTTATTTCAGAAAAGAGGGAAGAAAAAAAGAACTGTAGTCTGCCCCACCCAGATCATACACTGGCCATCGTCACCAGTTTTAGTTATGAAAGGCTCCCTAATCTCACACCACTTTAATCATCCAAAGGTTTTTCACAGAACATTAGTGCTTAGTGGTAAATTAAGGTCCTAACCATTAACTGTTAATAGTTATGGAGTATAGCTAGCTAATAGAAAATAGCTAATATTTAGTTATAGCTAACTGTTAGCTGGTTTTTCCTAAGTAGTTTTCTAATAATAATTACCTGGACCAGTTTGGATAAAAAAAGCTATTTTTTAGCATCTAATGCCTCACTAATCTGTAATCACTGCCTTAATAACCTCACTCAGCATAAGTAGAATTACAGTCACACACGAAACCCACTACCACTCTCCCAACTTCATCACCATCTACTGCGTGATCAAATGGATCGACCTTGGCCATGGCAGAGATTTCCATCCTCGGTCCAAGGCAGATCGAGGCCGGTAAAAAGGGAGATCTGAAAATGTTATAAAACGCTCTCTGATCATGGGAACGTCACGCATGGGATTAAGGGTTTTTTTCCTGAAGAAAATGATGCGTTCTTTTATTTCCACCCAAAGTTAAGGAATAGAAATGGGAAAAGCTCTTCAAGTTCTCCCTATATAAACCCTGCTAGTCCCCTACTAGCTCACTCATCAGAAGCACCCCGGCCACTCTAGCAGTATAGCTAAGGCTAAGCTAAGCTAGTTGCATCCCTCGTCTTCTGTGTGCTCAGACCAGATCAACCGGACTAGACCAAGAAGATCATGGCTCTCCCTGCCAAGCAGCAGCAGCTCGCGGCGGCAGCCGTGCTGGTGGCGCTGCTGCTGGTGTGCGCCGGCACAGCGCCAACCAGGGTGAGCGGTGCGGTGACGTGCGCGCAGGTGGTACGGGACCTGACCCCCTGCATCAGCTACGCCATGGGCACCGGCTCCGTGCCCGGGCAGGCCTGCTGCAACGGGATCAAGAGCCTGAACACTGCAGCCGCCACGGCCGCCGACCGCCAGGCCACCTGTGCCTGCCTCAAGCAGGTCACCGCCAGCATGGGCGCGCTCAAGCCCGACATCGTCGCCGCCCTCCCTGCTAAGTGCGGCGTCACCATCCCGTACCCCATCAGCCGCACCACCGACTGCTCCAAGTAACTACTGCGTGTTGTTTTTGCATTTTGGCTATCTATGCATCATATATCCTCAACGATCGTCGACGTCCTTACTCTGTGTGTGTGTGTGTTTTTGGTGATTGCAGGGTGCAGTAATTAAAACACTACACCTGTAAGCAAAGAGCATGAGAAACAATAAATAAAGCTCGATGCATGAAGCATCGTTCGAGAGGTGCATTTGTCTCTTTATCTGGAGGCAGACGACGACGGAGCTGATGAGAAATTAGTAAACCCATCGAACGCAATGGCCTTGTACTCCTATATAAACACTACTTCAAATATATGAATCAAGTACAGGTCTTTTTATCATAATTCATGCATGTGCAAATTGTGCATACATCCACATGCACGAGGGTTATTTTCGCTGTATTTATATATCAAAGTAGAATTTGAACTCAACCCGTGTGCACGGCGCGGAGCTGATTGCCTTTTTTTTAGAGAAGAGTTAGATTTAATTAATATAGGAAAATAACTAATGCATCCGGTTGACCGCCCCCCATATATAAAGGGCACCCCTCATGAAAATAAAAATTACAACTAATTTCTCTAGAGGAGCACCTTGCAGCATTCGCCTTCTCCGACCGATGTTGCCAAAAGCCGGTGCTTCTCCACCTCCCGCAATGAAGAAGATAACTATTGAAGCTCATAGCCAAATTCCGCGACGACAAAGAAACTTCATCAAAGTTTAAGGAGCCCATAAGAAACAAGCACAAGACGTGTTGTTGATTCACTAAACGCATTGGCCAAAGGCAAGCTGCCATCTTCTCGTCGTTGCCGCGATCTGACACCAATTGCCTCACCATCTAACCCCAGACGATGAACAACAAACCCACGAGGAGGATTTGAATAATACACCCCAAACACCAAGGAAGGTGGATAGCTATCTTCGCAAGGAAAATTCTGACATGTCCACTGAAATGCCTTGGTGGGACAAAAGATGGATGGATGACACCCATCCCCATCGATACGTCCACTAAAACTCCTCCATGTATCCATTGCCATACAATAGTTTACCAGACCAGCACTGTAGACAAAAGGCATGGGCATCACCGACATAGAGGGGCATAGAGGAATCGAATACCAACGCAGAGAAAAACTTCGGTATAATACAATCTGCAAAAGATGTTGCCATCACCAATACTCGTTTGCTTACCATTGAAGGAGACGAGAGTAGAGAAGTTGTGGAAGACAAAACCTAACCCTAATCTGCCTAAAACTACCCTAGGAAGGGATATGTACACTAATCATCGGATTCGCAGCCCCCGCTCAAAGGCAGCCGGAGGCAAGGGAAGGCCGGCGAATCCAGCAGTAGAACAGCAATCACCTGGAAGTCCCCCTTGCGCTATTGTGCGGAAGGCTCGGGAAGAGACACGAGAGAGGTGGCTATTGTGGTCTTTTTGGCGCGAAGCTGATGGAACGTCATTTTCCAAGTTAATTTCATGGGCCAACCATTTTCATTTTCAGAGAAGGCCCAATAGTAGAAGAGGTAACTGGTAAGCAGAAACACCGGGGAAAAGAAAAAGTAAGACCAGCCTAGTACTTACTCCATGGACAACGGCCCAACTGAGGCCTTCATCGCTCAACTCGTCACTGGCCTTTGAAATGAGACCCCTCAGATTCGAAGGCTGCACAATTTGTTTTTAAATATTACAAGATGACGCACTTGTCCCCTAAAAAAAGATTAAAAAAAGATGACGCACTTGTTCCCTAAAAAAGAACAAGATGACGCACGTGTACTTGTCAAAATTTAAACCTAGTACTTTTTAGAGAAAGGGGTTGCTAGGCCCCTAGCCTTATAGAAGGCTTAAAGCGTGCGGCGTGCCGGGTTCTCAAGGCCGAGCGGGTGGCTTCCGCACCTGGAGAGCTCACCAAATGAGCCAACGCTCAGTCCACAATTTAAACCTAGTATTGCGATTTATTTGATCCCACCTCCATCCCAAGCAAATAATAGTTTGTAGCTTATTTCGATAAAATGTTATGAAGAGAAATGACATCAATATCCTCGATAGGAAGAGTATAAATCTTCAATAGTTTCCCGCTATACATCTCCTTAGAGCTAAAACTAAGGTTCATGCAACAAAAAACATCGCCCAACAATCCTTTTAATTATCCAATATCCTATAATTACTATATCCTATATTATCTTATCTCCCTCTCAAATTTAAGATGTCATGTTGTTCACCCTATATATTATTTGAGATAGGATGACAGTAAGTTGACGACGAGATATATTTAAGATGGCCTTTTGTTAGGATGTATCTATATGAGGATTTAGTAAAATTAAGTTCAGGAGAAGTCTTGAAGAGCATCTCTAAGAGACTCTGTAAAATAAATCACTAAAAACAAGATTCAAAGGATCTTTAAAAAATTTGGCTCTCTAAAAACTAATGCACTATAACAACCTCTTATTTAGTATTTATTTGTTCATATTTGAATTGGACCACACAAGAGATATATTTTTCTGTCTGCCATGCCATCCCCACCCGAGGAGGCCAGCGCGTAGCTAGAAACAGAAGGCTACAACCGCTTTGGATAACCAGCAATGTAAGAGCATCTCCAAGAGAATGCTAATAATAGCCCTTAAATTAAATAAACGCTAAATTTTGCATGGTCCAAAAAACAGAGGCCGCGCCCCTGATATCTGGGAACTGACAGTGCCTCCCCAATCCTCCTCCCGCGCGCTGGTCCTCTCACTTCGCACCATTTTCTGAATGTGTTGGCGCGCTTTACTGATGATGTGGCAAGCTAAAAATATTTTTGGGTGCATGATATTGGGGAGCTGTTGTGAAGGAAATTAGTTTTTTGAAAACAATTATTTGAGAGAGTCGCCAATATAGAGTTTTGGGGCTTATAATTTTGGGGAACTCTTGGAGTTGCTCTAAGTCCCTTTTTTTGCGAGTGAGAGTCATTGGATGAAGGCTTAGGAAATTCGATTCTTCGATGGAGAGGCTGTTGGAGGCGGTTTTCAGCTACAAATAGCTAAATCTTGAGTCATGGAGAGATTTAGATAACCTCTTGGAGATGTTCTAAGTGCTTGTAGGCGAGGCCACCAATACAATACGCTAAAATGCGGTTTTGGGGACTGAGGTTGGTCAATGAATTTGGTGGTGTAGGACTAGGGGGAGAGGGAGAGGGAGAGAGGGAGGGAGAGAGAGAGAGGGAGAGAGGGAGGGAGAGAGAGTTGTGGGCGGATACATGGAATTGGTGTATAGTACTGTATATGTGGGTGGAAATAATAGCCTGAGGTTGGCCAATTAATTTGGTGTAGGAATTATGAGGTGGGGGGGGGGGGAATGGTAGTGATGTACGTAGGACACACACAGATAGATAAATAGAGACGGGTGGGATTGTGTGTAGATGGATAGAATTGGTGTATTGAACTATATGTGGGTGATATAGGACACACTAAGAGAGATAAATAGAGACGGGGTGAGATTGTGGGCAGATGGATAGAATGGTGTATTGGACTATAGGTGGTGTAGATAATTAGTAGCTACAGGTTGGTCAATGGATTTGGTGATGTAGTACACACACAAAGAGATAAATAGAGACATGGTAGGATTGTGAGCAGATGGATAGAATTGGTGTATTGGACTATATGTGGATGTAGATAATTAATAGCTACAAGTTGGTCAATAAATTTGGTGATGTACGACACACATAGAGAGATGGGAGATTTGTGCAAGTGCCCCTATTCTGGAAGCTAATTCCTCGTTTGCCCCTGTTTTTTACACTTTGCTCGTTTGCCCCTATTTTTTGTAACTGAAGGCTTTAGTTGCCCCTATTCCGTGAAGTAGACTTAACGGTGTTAAGTCCAAGTTAAAAAGACAAAAATGCCCTCTCTCACTGCCAAATGGACCCTACATGTCATCCTCCTGAACTCTCTCCCTCTCTCACTGCCGAGTGGACCCCGCTTGTCACCCTCTTCCTCAACCTTCTCCCAATTTCCTCAACCCTCAACAAGAATAACCCAAGAATCAATCCGATTTTTTTACAAGCATAGTATTTGTACAACACACGTATAGATTACTCTTGCAAGTGCATATATGCAAACGACAAATCTCGTCAGTTGTATCCGATCAGTCTTCATGGCCCAACGGATCTGCCTAAAAGTTCGGCGTGAGATGTGCCGCTGCTGCAAAATGCTGATCAGCCAGCTGCGGACCGGCTCGCCGCACGCCCACGCGACGCTACCCTGCCGACTGCCATGAGCCGCTCGCCTACGTCGCTGCGCTGCCTCCGCGCGCAGGGGGTTTGCGTGCACCGAGCCGGTCCGAAGCGACGCTCGCGTGCCGCGTTTGCAGCGTCGCCCCCGCGCCGCTCGCCTGCCAAGGCACGCGCCGCCCGACGCCCGCGCGACGAGCGCCCTGGCGAAGCTGATGAGCCATGCGGACGCCACAAACGCCGCCTGCCCCGCGCCCGCCGTCTTCGACCGCCGCTGAACCAGCCTCCCCGCCGTGCCGGCCCGCGCCGATCTCCGCGCTGCGCCGCCCCGCGCCGGCCTTCGCGCCGCGTCGGGAGCGCACCCGCGCCGGGACCGTGCCACCTCGCAGAGCCTCCGCCGCCGTGCAGCCTCGCCGACCCGCCTGCGAAGAACTCCGCGGCCGCCGGTTGGCGCAGCAGCACGCGCCCGCCCTGCTCGGCCGTGGCTGCTCGCCGCGCCCGCTCGGCCTCGCTGGAAGGCCCGGCCCTAACCTAGCGCCGGACCACCGGTGTTGCGACGCAATTTCTGTATCACGCGAAGCAGACAGAGACGGGAAGAACGTGGGAGGAAAGGAGAGGATAAGGGGTAGGATAGTCTTTTTTTCGTTTCCCCTTTTCCCTAAACATTTATTTTATTCAATTACTCTCCACATTCTCACGGTGTTAAGCAATAGGGGCTTCAGTTAAAAAAAAACAGGGGCAAACGAGCAAAATTTAAAAAATGAGGACAAATGAGCAATTAGCCTCTAGAATAGGGGCAGTTGTACAAAAGACCCTAGAGAGATAGATAGATAAATAGAGCCGGGTGAGGTTGTGAGTAGATGGATAAAATTGGTGTATTAGACTATAGTATGTGGGTATAGATAATTAATAGCCACAAATTGGTCAATAGATTTGGTGATGTGGAACACACATAAAGAAAGATAGATAAATAGATAGGGGCTCTTCTGCCCCTCCTGTTTCATAAAAAAAAAGATAAATAGAGACAAGGTGGGGTTGTGGGTAGATGGATGGAATTAGTGCAGTGGACTATACGTGGATGGAGATAATAGCTAGAGGTTGATCAAGGGATTCAATAGAGAGAGGAGAGGCTGTTGCAGATAGATGGAAATTGGAGTATTGGACTATACGTGAGTGAAAATAGGTAAGGTACTAGATTGGGGAGAGTAGAAATGCATTTTGGTTGTAACAAATTTAGAATGAAGGTAGGTTCATGCAATGCATAGCTGGCAACTACCGCACCAGAATTTTCAGGCTATCATGAAGATGTGAACATGTTACAATGAATGCAAAAGTGAAGCTAATAATGTGTGTGCTTTTGCTTTGTTTTCTCTGCCAAGCAACAACTACAGTAATCCTGATATCTATTGTATGTGCGTAACGATCGACGACACGAGAATTCAAGGCAGTTACTTGCTAATAAGTCTGGATCATCATCCGTAGGGTACGTATTGGCACTTTGTTGGTTCTTCCAGACACGATGAACACGTCTTACGTGAGAAGTGAGATGGATCGAGGGACGATATATGTTAAAAGAATGATGTAGACGAGTAGCCGAGTACAATAATGTTATACGACGTAGGTACAGGTAGATAGCCCTTCGTGTAGCCATGTTCATACCAAATCGTACTGTAGCCGTGTCCACAGTGCAACAACCGGCCAGTAGCACTTTTGCATTCGTGTACGTGCAGCCGAGAAGTCACAGGTACCACAGTCCACAGGGCTGGCACTGCTGGCACAGGTTGACAGGTGTCTATCCATATGAACAATGATGAACGTTGCAGTGTTTGTTCGTACCAAAAGTCCGAATGCAAACGAAGCAGGTTCACGTGCTGCATTCATCTCTCGTCTCTCCTCGTCGCATCGCATCTCAACGACCAGGGGTTGGTGCGTCCTCAACCACCGCTGCACAAACACTTCACTGCACCTGCACTCACTCATCACTCATCAGCTCGCCGGACAGCCGGCCGGCCGGCCCACATCATCAGATCTCCAGCTAAGACTATCCGCAGCCATGAACTTTCATTTTCTTACTCCATACGTCGCCATCAAGATTCTTTACTCCATACACGTTTCTTCCGCACATTTCATGAGCTAACCTTTATATCTCATTTTCATTTCAACTACCAAAATCGGCACTTGTCATTCTATACAAATTTTATCTAAATATATCAGTGTAAGATCTTGTTTTGAAGGATTTATTGAGACGAATTTAATGGTGTAATCTGATTTTTATTTGGCTGTTTAGATTATGAATTATCACATTTTTTAATTCACTAAAAAAGTGGGTCCCGCCAATGATTCCCCCGCCCATGCAAGCTCATGCGCGCGCTGTCTCTGCACCTCTCACGTGGTGGGGCCGCCGCCCAGTACAGAGCGTGCGCCATCCCGCTAGAAGTAGCGCGCGGAAGCACATGGCGCATCTTGTACCGGACCCCGCTGCAGCTGAAACTTGCGCTACATCGTCCTACGTGTCACTTTACCGGGAGTGATACCGGCAGCGCTGCGGAAGGTCTAACACTCTCTCCAAGTGACAACAGGCCCATACCCTACCCCTGGCACCACCTTCTTCACACACCAATTGCCACTCGCTCTACATTTTACTCACCACACACCAGGAGCTCACCCAGTGCTCTGTCCTGCAATGGCTCGCTTTGCCCTGATCGCTGCGGTGGCGGTCCTGGCCCTGCTAGCCGCGTCCACGGGGCCAGCGTCGGCGGCGGTGAGCTGCGGGGACGTGACGTCGTCGGTGGCGCCGTGCCTCGGGTACGCGATGGGCACGGCGTCGGCGCCGTCCGCGGCGTGCTGCACCGGGGTGCGCTCGCTCAACAGCCGCGCCACGTCGACGGCGGACCGGCAGGCCACCTGCGCGTGCCTCAAGAGCATGACGGGCAGGCTCGGCGGCGGCGGCGTCAACATGGGGAACGCTGCTAGTATCCCGAGCAAGTGCGGCGTCTCCGTCGGCGTGCCCATCAGCCCCACCGTCGACTGCTCCAAGTAGGCCGCCGACTCGACTGTCCATCCATCCATCCATTAATTTTCTGGTAATTGATAACCATGGGTTGATATGTTTCGTGTTACATTGCAGGATCAACTGATGGATCATAAGAAGAGAAGGCCGGTAGCATAGCACTGCATGGATGCTCGTTGGATCTCGTCTGATTAGTATGTTCCTGTGATGGATGAGATAGATACATAAAGGAGTAGATCATGCACCCGTTTAGTGATCACTCCTCGTTGATTTACACCATGCACCACCTCTGTCGTCATTGTGGCTGTCTCCATGTACCTCGTACGTATGTGTGTAGTAGGCGTACCTCGTACGTATGTGTGTAGCAGGCTACTCAATGTCCTTGGGTAGTTGGGTTTGCTCTGGCTCTCTATCTCAGTTTTCGTCGATCTACTGCCATGTTGCTATTCGGCACGTACAAGTTTCTCAATAATGAATACTAGCTTTTGTGTCCATTATTATATTATTGGAGTACGTACTATATGCATTATGTTTTCCGTGCATGAGTGATGCGTTCAAGTAATGAACAAAAATTTTGAAGAAAAAAATAATGAACTAATGATATAGTACTATATATACACGTGATTATATTGCTCATTTCATCTGTGTGGGCTCAATGCCTCTGCCGATGGCAGTTCCCAATTGCCATTGGCACCAGCTGAGGGGCCGGGTGTAGCTGCATGCCGTGTCCTTGTCGATCTGCCTGCTTCAGTAACCGCTCACGGTTCATATTTGCATCATGCCATCATTCCAATACGAGGCTGGTTTACTGAAGTAAAAGAATCCGGACTTGTAAATTATGTAAACTGTGTAGGATTAATGGTCGGTACTTTTGTGCTGCATGCATATTATTGACATATTGCTATTGCATTGAGTGCTCTGAACGGATCTATACATGAATAAAGATCTTTGCTGATGTCCCTCTACTACATCTTTGTGACTGTCCATATATATAGAACACCACACCTCATCTTTGCAACGACCACAAGATGCATGATAGCTGTTCTACGTAGTGACGGACCCAGCACTAGGGCAGCCTAGGCAGCTGCCCTAGTTGTAGCCCATCTGACAAGGGAGCAGATCTTCAATTTTGGCCCATCAAACAGCCCAATGCAAGAAGCCCAATGCAGCTGCCCTAGTCTTGGGCCAAACCTGGGTCCGCCCCTGGTTCTACGTACCTGCTCCCTCTGTAACTAAAAGAGTGTCACTAGAAAAACGTATTTTGCTCACAAACACGCTTACCGGACGACACTTATATAGGGATGGAGGGAGTAGGATTTTGTGTCCTCGAACAAAAAATAAAAGATAAACTGAGGTCACAACACCGCCTGCAACACCTCTGAGAGTGCCAGTCGATGTCCGATGCCAATTGAACGCATGGAAGGCCAATACGTAGTCGTAATGGACATGAAAAAAAAAAGATCAAGATGTCACGATGGATACTGTATACTTCGAAGGCTGAATTCTTGCTGAGTTCTTTGCACCAATTACACTAGTTGGGCTGTGTATGGGCCTGCATCACAGGTATGTTTATGGTCCACCCTCCATCCCCGGGCACCGGCTCCTGCATGACGCCGCTGCCACCCGACATGGCTGACATAGAATTTTGAAACATAGAGGGGAAACATAGAGGGAAAGAAAAATAAAACAAAAAATCAAATGCGAATTGAAACAAAAACATAGAAACAAATGAAACAAAATATGAGATGATGTTGAAACAAAACAATTTTGCGAGTTAGAAACACTTTGGAAACGACGAAACATCATGAATCAAAAACTGAAACATAAATGAACATCAACATGCTGCTAGTAGGACATCACCTTGGAACTAGCAGAACATCGCCCTATTGCTAGCGGGACATCACCCCGGTTGCTAGCAGAACATCGCCCTGCAACTACCAAAACATCGCCTTGCTACTACCAGAACATCGCCTTTCGCTAGCGGGACATCACCCGCAATCGCGAACATCGCTGTTGCTAGCGGGACATCACCCGCAACTACCGAGAACATCACCCCAATAGCTTGCAAAAGCGAGAAACATTAAAGCTACGGAAACACAAAGATTAAAATCACACAACGTTCCGAAGAAAGAGTAATTGTTACAAACATTTGTGCGAAAAAAGCATATGAAACCAAAAAAAGGCAAAACCTCTGCTGAAAACATCCACAATGGTGCTGTTGAAACAAGCATATTCAGCAAACTGAAAAAAAAGGAGAAAAAAGAAACAAAAGAGCAACTGGTTAGAGGGGGGAGAAGGAGAAGGAGAAGGAGAAGGGGGAGGATGCTCCAGATCCGGAGCCATGGAGGCCTTGGCTCCACCATGGAGCCATGCACACGCCGCCGGGGTAGCAGAGGGGGTCGTGTGCGCCACGAGCCACCATGGATGCCCACCGCCGGTCGTGGGGGCTGCGCGACGCCGAGGTGGGAGAGGTAAGGCCGGATGTGGAGGCCACGCGCCGCCGGAAGGCCGTGGCCCGAGTCGCCTCCTACGCCGCGGGAAGGCCGCACGCCGCTGCAATGTCTCGGGTGCTGCCGGTGGGTGCCGCCATGGCCGGATGTGCGTTGTCGGGGTGGGGAGGCACCGCCGTGAGTGGGAAAAACGGTGGGGGGAATGGAGGTCGGGGGGAGGCGCCGCACGGGCCGGTGGAGGAGGAGCGGCGGGGTTGGGGAGGTCCGGGGGAGAGGCCGCCATGCGCGAGGTCGGAGATGGAGATGCCGTGCATCGGAGATGGGAAGGGGATGAGGAGGGTCGGAGGTGAGAGAGAGAGGCTGCGGGGTGGGTAGAGGATAAGGCTGGTCGGTACGTTCAATGGGACGCGGTGCGTACGCGCGCGTGGGCCGTGACACGCTTCGGCCCACGGCCCGTTCAACACGTTGAACGTTCCATATGGAGCATTACCGTAACTTTTGTGAAACTCTGATTTTTCCTTACTAATAATAAACTATAAAAACGCGTAAAATATGATTTTCTCTCGTTGCCAACTCTTCTCCCCCGAGTCTACCGTAGCTCAATTGATTGGATCAACGCTAGATGTGGCCATTAAGCATGGGCAAATTACCTGCTACCTAATACTCGAACCCGAAATGCCCAAACCTGCACCCGAACTACTCGTACCCGATCTACCCAATTGCAATTTCGGATAGTAATTCAAAATACCTGAAATTAGTTCAGGTAATTCATGTAACACCACCCGGTACCCGATTAACCCAAATTACCCGAAGTTTTCAAATCCTGCTAATGTCATCAGCATCTGTTGTAAAAAAAATGTCATCAACATATAGATTTAAACCCATTACATGGCCTAGCAACACTCTATGACATCGGTTCCTAATTGGCATTTGGGCACATCTCGTATTCGTACAGTTATATCCCTTCCCTACAGATGTAAAAATTGCTAAATTCTATCGATTTCGAATAGATCGGGAATACCCGAACCCGAATTTTCGGGTACCCGAAAGTGCGGGTAGTGTTTCTTCAGGTAGAATATCGGGTAGTAATTTTCATTACCCGAACTTTCAATTACCCGAATTACCTGACCCGATTTTTTCGGGTAACCCGAACGCCCATGCTTAGTGGCCATAGGAAGGGTCACGAGTCGATCCATGTGTCAGTGAGACTATCGAAAAGTCGGGAACCCTTGAATTAACGGTAGGGTTCCTAGTTCAAGGGCATAGGGTTCCTAGTTCAAGGGCACCTGCTAGAGTGGCCGTCAGACATTAATAAGAGCTAACGCTAGCACACAATTGGATTTAGTAATTCCTTTTTTGTTTCGTGATGTTACTCGTAGACCGGCTTTTGTACTTCAAATTTTTCAAATTTTGTTAATAAAATCCCGTAGGGGCTCGCCCCTCTGTTCCATAAAAAAAATAGATTTTTTTTTTGAAGAAACTGGAGGGCCGTAGCCCCGCAGGCAATTTATTAAAGGAACAAAGTTACCCGGTTACAAAAGAAACAAAGAAAAAGCACACGAACTAAACAGCTAGCTAGCTAGCTAGCTAAAGCCATTCCCCTAGGGAACGAAAAAGGAAACAAAAAGAATAAGAACTAAAAGGAGTAGCAAGACTAGAGCAAATTTTGAATCCATAGCTCAAACTGAAAGTTGTCGGTTAACTTGACTCGTGCTTAAGCATCGGAGCTCCTTGTGGAGGACGAACTTTGAATTCGAATAGATGGTTGAATTCCTCGAAAATGAGATCATTTCTTGCTGCCCAAATGGCCAAACATACCAACACCCGCCGACATGAAGAATGGTGAGCTCAACTGAACTTTGAACGATTCAGTTACACGGGAAATCAAGATTCGTGGAACCGAACATTGATGAGATCCCAACAATGACCTGCAAAGGGGCACTCTAGAAAAAGATGGTTGCTTGTTTCTTCAACATTTTGAGAGCAGAGCACACGGTTGTATGAAGGCGGGTGCATCCTTCTTACGTGCAGAATATTCTGGTGCTTAATCTGTCCACTAAAAGGAGCCAAAAGAATACTTTATGTTTAGGTTGACAAGAGCATTGCCACAGCCATCGAAAATTTGGACTAATCGATGGTGTCCTTTGAGAACTCTATAAGCCCGAGAAGAGCCGAAAGACTGTCCCGCTAAATGTCCATAAGTCGTTCTCCCGGGTCGGCACAATATTGTCCAAGGTCGAATGAGCAACTCCATCTGCTGGAAAGCCTCACGAGAAATTGGCAAATGCAGCAAACCGAGGAAAGTTCTGCTGCGCAAAGCCCTATGGACAGTTAGGTACTTGTTTACGGCAAAAGAGAAAAGTTACGGCATTGCCAATTCTAACTCTTGTCCATTCCATCCGTCATGCCACGGGAGGATAGAGGACCCATTCCTCACCTGCATATTGGTCATTTCCTTGAAGCTGGGTAGAAGCTTTAAGATGTCTCTCCACCAGTAAGAACCCTTCATTGTCTGCCCTGGTAATTTACCATTTTTGTAGTGCTTCTCCCAAACTAGCTGAACCCAGGGGATATCTTTTTTGTTGAAAAACTTGTCCAAGTTCTTCATCAACAGTGCTTCATTTTGTTTTTCGATATCTATGACCCCCAATCCCCCCTCATCTTTTGATTTGCAAATTAACTTCCAGGCAGCTTTAGGAGGCTTTTTGGAGTTGATATCATTGCCCCTCCACAAACAAGTGTCTTACGAAGGTGTCAATTTTCTCCCAACCGACTTTGGAAGTGCAAGGGTGCACATGAAGAAAGTAGGAAGTGAGGTGAAGACAGCATTTGTGACTTCCAATCTTCCGGCCTCGAAAGGAAGCTTGCCACTTGAACCCACTGTTCTCACATTTCTTCATTAAAGGCATGAAATCTGGACTCGGGCTTGGAAGTACCAACTGGAATGCCAAGGTAAGTGAAAGGGAAGGAACCTTTTGAACAACCAAAGGTCCTAGACAACACCTCCAGCCTCTCTTCAGTCACATTAATGGGTAACATCATTGATTTCTGCAGATTGAGTTTTAGACCAGTGGCTTCAGAAAAGGTGTTAATGGCTGCTTTTAAGAAAATGAGCTGCCTCTCATCACCTTCCAAGAAAAGAAGTGTGTCATCTGCATATTGAAGGATTGGGAAGTCCTGATTTGATTCCATAGGAATTGGTATTCTCAGCATTCCTAATTCTTTCCCCTTGTTGATTAGAGGCGCAAGAGGTGTTTGCCGGACAAAGAGCAAAGGTGATAAGGGATCACCCTGCACGACTCCCCTTCTACAACTGAACCTCTTTCCAGGAGTGCCATTTAGGAGGACAGAGGAGGTTCCAGAGCTGAAGATTGCCTTCATCCAATCCAGCCATTTTTGCCCAAAGCCTTTGTGCTCCATAATTGTTAACATTACCCCATGATCCATCTTATCAAATGCCTTCTCAAAATCTAACTTGAGAATCACAATCTCCTTCTTGGAATGATGACACAAGTGAAGGTACTCTATAGTCCAAGCCAAGCAATCTTGAATGGTTCTTCCTTTGATAAACCCATACTGATTTCTATGCACCAAATCAGTGATCTTGGACTGAAGTCTATTTGCCAGCAATTTGGTCAGTAACTTAACTGATGTGTTTAGAGTGAGATGGGTCTAAAGTCTGAGACCCCCCTGGGAGCATCTACTTTTGGCAGAAGGGTGATGTAGGAGGAATTGATGCTCTCTGAGACACACATTGGTTACATGAAAATCGACACCAACTTATAGAAATCCCCCTAATGGTTGGCCAACATTTCTTGAGGAACTCATTGTTGAAGCCATCCGGACACGGCGATTTATCATTCGGCAATCCTTTAATGACATTATCAACTTCCAAATTTGTAAATGGTTCTTCCAGGAAGATCAAGTCCTCTCTCCTCTCAAGCATACATGTTAATTCAGAACCAAATGTAATAGGTTCAGAAGTCCCCAACCTTTCTTTGAATTCATGCCATAGGAGTTGTTCCTTCTGCCTGTGAGTAGTCAACAGTGACCCATCAACATGCTCAAGCTGGCTGATCAGATTACCTCTTTTCCTAATGGTGGCCCTTGCATGAAAGAACTTAGTTGTTGCATCACCAAGTTTTACCCAGTTAATTGCCCCTCTCTGCTTCCAGTAAAGTTTCTGAAGGTCTAACAGATGCAAGATTTTATTCTGAACAATTATTCTAAAATTCCATTCAGAGATAGAAAGATCCCTGTATTCCTCCACTGTGTCAATGAACTGAACAATCAACTTGCATTTAGAAATTGTGGTCTTTAAACTTGGCATTGATGCTTGCTTCTCTCTGAGAGTCTGCCTTAATCTCTTGAATTTAGCAGTCAAAACCTTGGCACTGTCAGTCTGATGGACAGGTTCAGACCATGACTGTTGCAGAATACTTTGGAAGTCAGGCCAGTGTAACCAACAATTTTCAAACCTGAAGGCCTTTGCTCTCGGAATATCAGTCGAGATTGAGACAACACAGGGGCAATGGTCAGATGGGGCCATATCAAGTCCTCTAGCAGAGGTATTTGGATATTTCAGGGTCCATGAATTAGAGGAAAAAATCCAGTCCAATTTTTCAAGCGAGAGGGCTTGGCCGCTTGTTGGACCGGGTAAATTTCCTTCCTTGCGGTACAATTTCATTCAGACCAAGTGCACGATAGCATTGTTGAACATTAGCATTTCATTTATATCCCCTCCTTCCTTATTTACGTTCTCCTCTTTTCTCATTAGATTAAAGTCTCCTACAACCAGCCAGTCAACCTCTTCATCCATCTGAATATCCTGGAACCATTCCACAAAAGCTTGTTTTCCTTCACTTGTACAAGGTGCATATATGTTAGTCAGGACCCACCTTTCCAGATTATGGAGGGAGGTGAATTCAACCGAAATAGCGAATTCATTGGAGAAAATTAATTCACCAGTAAACATGGAGCCTTTCCAAGCAATTAGAAGCCCCCCAGAGGCGCCAACGGACGGCAGGAATTCAAACTTATCAAGAGCGGGTGGGCAAACATTCCGATGAAGCTCAAGTCAAAAGAAACTTTCTTTGTTTCCGGAAACAAATGATGTCACAAGCTGCATCGAGACCTTTTCTTTTATTGCATTCCATTTTTCACTCGGAGTTTATACCCCTGACGTTCCAACTCATCACTTGTCCATTTTCTGTTATTGTTTCTATTCATTAAAACACTTTGGAAAGAAGAAGGAACCAGTTTGGAGAGCGAGACAACCGACCCGGACCAGAAATACATAGCATAGACTTTTTTAGCGACCACATTAAGCAACCAACAATCTTGAAATTTAAAGCGTAACTAAGGCGAGCCCGTTCACAGTACATGAAAAGGAAGCCGAGATGGTTCACAAACATTGAAAACAAAATACAAGGCAACTCTTAACTAAGACAAAGCCTAAACAGCAGTGTCACCCCCATATTCTTTGTTATGTCCACCTCCTGGGGACTTTCTTTTCTTGGAGGGCCCATCTTTGCTCTGATTAGGTTCCTCATCTTCCTCTACTGCATCCCCTTTCTTCTTAGTGGGCGTGTTGTTCTTCTTCTTGCCCACTTGGGTTCACCTTGGCCCCTTTCTTCATCGGTAGCTCATCGAAAGCTCCTCCTCGTCCAGTGGCAAAGTTCAACTCCCGGCTTCCTAATAGTACGATTAGACCAGTTAGGAGGATTAGGGGGACAGGCAAAGCATCTTTTATCTGGACAAGTATCTCTCCTAAACCCCCCACTCACCTTTTTGATTCTGGTGCTTCTCCTCAACTCTGTGTCCACAATGACAGCTGTTTTGCCCTTAGCATTTCTAGCATTTTTCCTTGGAGGAGTCAGCACTTCTGCAAGCTCCTCCTGCCTCAGATCCAGCTCCAACACTTCAGGAGCTTCCTTTTCTTTGTCCAAGTTTTGGGGCCTGCTTGCATGAGCTGAAGAGCAGATGGAATCATTAGGGCATTTCTTTGGTAAATGAAAGTCAATAACACCATTATCCTCCACCAAGCAGCCATTTACATTTGAAAGCGAGAAACTTTTTTGCCCAATCAAAGATATCGGGAGATAAAAGCAGAGAAGTAAAGAAATTGGCCCAGTTTGCAGAGATAGAGACATGGATGCTTTCAGGACTACCTTGAGCAAAGAAGTGTGCCCAGTTCCTGATAGCATCAGCATTTCTAAAAGCATCGACATTCCTGCTTCTCTTTGCCCAAGCAGGGTCAACCTGAGGGAAATTCACAAGAGCCAAGCCAACATTCAGCTGCATATTGAATTGATCACCATCAGCTTCCCCATCCTGAGCTGGGTTTTCAAACTGCATAACTGCATTTAGAGGTCCATCCTCCCCCAACTGCTGTCCCATAGCTTGCTGTTGGTTGAAGCTATGCGCATATTGAACGATCACCATCGGCTTCCCCAACTCGAGCCGGGTTTTCAATCGCACAACTTCATTTAGAGGCCCATCATCCCAGTTTGTTGTCCCATGGCTTCCGATGATTGAAGCAAGCTGCAGTCCACTGTTCTCGAAGAGGGTTCCCAGGGAAGCCATTCTCCCCTGGTTCAGCAACTTGATCAAGGTCAATATCAACATTATTAATATTCTGTTGTCCCTCTTCCTGAGCATCAAACTCATCCATGAGTTCATCAGGGTCTATCTCTTCAGGGAGCACATTGACATGTATTACCTGGACATGTCGCATTTCCAGATCAGCAGGTTGCATCAAGTTTGCTTCTTGAGCTTGCAGGTTAAGATCAAATTGGACTTGATTCATCTCAATAGCCACTTCCTCCCCGTTGTTGACCAGATCATTAAGCTCTAAGAGATTTCCTTCTCGCATCTTTGTGGCACTTGGTTGCCTTGGATTGATGATGACTTCCGGGGGTCATCAGCATTCTGATTCAAATCAATCTCCATCTCATTATGCTGCACATTAAGATCAAGATTAGCCTGTATCATCTGATTGGGCCCATCTGCCTGCCCCTGTTGATTTTGAGGTTGAGGCCATAACCCCCATTCCTCCTGTATTTGATCCTCCTCAGCTATATTATGCTCCGATCATTTTGGCCCCTGACTTGATTGTGGATCGGCCCATCTCGAGCTGGCCCAAGCCGAAGAAATCAAAAAGGGGCACCGGCTGAAAAGGGGCACGAGGCCAAGGGTCTTCATCTTGCGGACCAGCCCCAAGTAGCTGCTCGAAGCACCTCACACTTTGCACCATCCAGGAATCACTTTCAAGACCTTGAGTTTTGAAGAAACTATGAACTGGGGCACCGATTGAAGATCCACAACCCTTGCCTTGACTATCATGGCAGCTAGGTTGGACTTGTCATTACTCCAAGTTAACAGCTTGCCAAAAGAAGCTACAGCATTATCAACATAATCCCTGTCCCAATAGTCCGATGGGAAATCCATCAGTAAGAGCCAGCATTCAGCATTGAAATAGGCACGCCTCCAGTTTCGAGCCTTATTGTGCTCAACAAATGTGAGATGCACATCCCTGAATTGAATCGGGCCCAAGCTAACAAAATGATCCCTATCAATTCTATGATTGAATCTGACATACGCTTGACCCAAAGAGGTTGGCTGAATCTCGAGAAAACCCAACATTTCTTTCCTCAAAAAATTCATTCAAGACTTCTACCACTTGCTTCAAACTGAATGACAACATTACCCGGTAATGGATCGATGACCACAATCGCCGGATCCTCGTTCGTCGGTGGTGGCCGCGCAGCAGCCACCGCACGAACCACCGGGACACGATTCGCCACATCTTTGCAACTCCGGGTGATCGGGGATGAATGGTGGGGATCTGCACGCCGAACGCCATGATTTCATTTGGTGGAGCAAGCGAAAGGGAGTGGCGGTCGATTCCAACCGTGGTGGAGGAGTGTGGTTTGCTTCAGCCTCTCCGGGGTTTTGTTGAGCCTCACTAATGTGTGCCTCGAGACACCCAGCGGCGGAAACGAGGGGGGGAGTCAAGACGGTGGCTATTTTCCACCCAGCCGGGTCTAAAGAGAGTTGTGACTCTTCAGTTTCCCGGGCCACTTCAGCCGATTGGTTAGGTAGAACCCAAGGAACAGTAATGACCGGCGAGTTTTCCATGGTGGCCCATCCGGGATTTCGGGCTTTGATCAATTCGAGGGACTTGAAGGCGGAGGTTGCGAGGGTTCGAGGCCCATCGGGTCTCGAAACCAGCCCAAGTCAACATGCGAATCTATCATTGCCTTCTGTTTGATCCTGTCTTGCTCCTGTCTCCTGCTGACAATAACCGGCTCAGTGCACGAAGCAGCTATATGTCCCCAGCCCATGCACGCACGGCATCTAATTGGGCGGTTGCAGCTCCCTCTAGAGTGGGCCTCTGATAGGCATCGAGAGCACACAGCTGTTCTGAACCCATTTGAATTTGAATTTTGAATTTCCTCATGCGCCGTCATGGCGTTAGAAGCTGCTGATTGGCCGAAACGAACGGCAGCTTCCCTAACCTTGTTCGCCGGACATGGAGTCTCCGCCGGCGGCCCCGCATTCCGGCCAAACCCACAGGGCTGCAAAACTCTCACCGGCTGATCGAATAGAGCAACACTATGATCAAGCCCAGCGGGCGAATCGGAAGAGGCGCCATGCTCTCCATTCGAAGATTTGGCCATATGTGTTTTACCAAAAAATTGGCAACAGCTCCATGATCACCATTCGGGCCAGCCTGGGGCCGAAACCAGCCTTCCTTAGAGCTTCAACGATCGAGGGCTGATTATCCAACATCTTGATTCTAGTAAAAATAGATCGGCGGCCAATAGGGATAGCATTAGCACCGAAAGGGGTGGATGCACTTGAGAATCCGAAGGCGGTGCCCGGTGCTCCCGAGGGGAATCAAGTTGGCGCCCGAGAGAGAGGCGGAGCCGGAGCCCCATGACGGTGAGCGGCGGGAGGAGGATTTCTGACAGCGTCAACAAAGGATTGTCTGCCATTTTTCGAAGAGACATATGTCCATGACATCTCCTCCTCGAGACGAAACAAAGCAAATTCGCGACGCCGGTTGGGTCCGCCATTGCCCCAAAGATGGAACGAGAGCTTGAAAAGCTCACCTTTGGAAAGAACGCAGGTTATAGATGAAAAGCCCGACGGGTTTGGTGGAGACAGTAAAACGAAAGACCCTTTCTCCCAGGCTGCTGCACCCCAAAGTGAACATCAGCGCCACCGAGGGCGGCCTGCAGCATCGAGCAAGCGAGGGAGAGACAAGCGAAAACTTGCAGCGGCCAAAGGCGGCAACGAGGTGGAAGGAGCTGGGGCCGGGGAAAGGGAGGGAGACCGGAGCCCCGAAGCGGTGCCAGATTTCTTCCTCCAGCTTGAGACCCTCGGAGAAAGACAGGCCCGGGAGATCCATGGCGGGAGGAAGAGGCAAGCTTACCTGACCGAGCGGGAAGGGGGGAGGGGAGCTTCACCCACAAGCGGCAAAGCAAGGAGAGGGGGAGGGGAGCTTAGGGCCAGGCGGCCATGGCCGCGGCGGAGCGCCTGCGGGGAGCCGGCGGGCACCCGCTACCGAGCCTCATTCTCCCGTCCGGCACTCGTCATCATCGTAAATAGATTTAGTAGTGGTACTAAATTGACGCGATGAGTGGCGGCTCTAGCATCGGAAAAATTGGATAGCTTCCACCTGACACAATTACATGTACCTCGATCTATCTGGTTTGGGTGGTCATATCAGATCTATCTATACCATGCGTCGTGAGCTCGTGTGTGGGGTTGATTGAATACCTTGACATGGTCATCTTGGAATCGTTAAGCAGTTTCAGATGGAGAAACAGGTTCTAAACTTCTAATAAGCAGTAAATAAAACTTGCGTGCGGCATGGGAACGATGATCCACCTGCAGGTCCATGCTCCGGTTGCAGGCCTGGTCCTACTTTTGTACAGGTACCGTGTACATCGTTGAGCAGGGCAGCAGACGACGACCCTGCGCACATACTACTCGTGTCCTGCAGTGCACGGGACCGCTAGCTGATGGCAGGTAAGTATAGACTTGTTCGTGTCACGACGACGACGAGCCTCATCGGCATTAATACCACTACCTGGGTAGCGTTGGGGAGGTTGGCATTTGGCAGCACGCCGCGGCGGCCGGCCGGCCAAGTGTACGGTGGAGAGCTTCCGAAAGGTAGCCATCCACCGACAGCAATACGTACTCCGCCGTATGCCGTCGTCTGCGAAGGCGAAACGCTTGCGTACGTCCATGCATGCTCATATGCCGCTGTAACATAAACCTACAGCTTGTACTTGTTGGATCTACCCATTTCAATGATAATAAACTAAATATTTTTGCCAAATTTATTAATTTAGGTTGTACCAAACCTTACTTTAATTAAATCAAATAGTTTTAAAGATCTATAATAAATATCAGATTATGTGTAGTGAATGTTTAATTCAGTATGTAAAATAATATAAACTAGTGAACTTTTTTTTGAAACCACACATACGCGCGCGCACTCACTCTAGAATATATATACGTAAACCCTACCCCTATGAGCACCTCTGAAGGACTGAACCGGTAGATCTTGAAGTTCACGAAATGACCACGGGTGACTCTCTGATAGGGATGTCACCTACCTTTTAACGTGTCGTGCCAGTAAATCCTGGGACATCCCAGAAAAAATGTGCGAACACCAGAATTTAAACTAGGGTAGTCCCACTGGACAGACCTACCATAACAGCACATGCCCTCTCTCACCTACAATAGACCAAGCCACAACAGTGTTGACCTATCCCTCCACGTAAGGATGGTCTTGACCCCAGCAAAGCAACCAAAATATATCTCACGGGCTCATTTCTTCTGGGTCATTGATTTCCGGTTTGAATCAACGATAGAGATTGATCTTGGAAGGTAAAAGTAAAAAACCCCAGCCTCTATCGCTTCATTTTGCCATATCTAAGGGAGAGAGGTGTGTTGGGTTTAGTACCACATCGGTAATTGATGGTGGAGGAGCACAACATATAAGGCGGGGCAACCCTCACCTATCAGGCTAGTCTTTTGGGTTGAGTTAGGCCTAAGGCCCGAATATGTTGTGAGCTCTGGTGGACCTGGACCTGAGGGGCTGTCGGCGCGTGGACGCGCGAGCCGGGCCGGATTCCGCTGCGCACTCTAACAAGTGGTATCAGAGCCCATGGTCGAAAAACCTAGAAAATCTGAGGGGTCACACGGTGACAGGGGAGCCCGTTAACGTCTCGGAGGTCACACGGATACACGGGGATGTGTGTGTGATATGGAGCGTTGGACTCGGGGCCTGGATAACGTCTTCTGGAGATCACACGGTGTTGTGTGATGTGAAGAGTTGGGCCCAATGTGTGACGGGGGAGATTGTTGGGTTTAGTCCCACATCGGTAATTGATGGTGGAGGAGCACAACATATAAAGGCGGGGCAACCCTCACCTATTAGGCTAGTCTTTTGGGTTGAGTTAGGCCTAAGGCCCGAATATGTTGTGGCCTCTGGTGGACCTGGGCCCGAGGGGCTGTCGGCTCGTGGACGCGCGAGCCGGGCCGGATTCCGCTGTGCACTCTAACAGGGTGGAGAGAGTAGAACACAAAGAAGAGAGTACGATAGAAGAGAAGCAAATTTGTCCTGTGGTGGCTTTAACCGGCCATCTTCAAGCCGGTAATTAAAGGTTCAAATGTGATTGAATTGATACCAAACTTGGTGAGCTCGTTTCTCACTTTGATTACTTTGACATGTTTGGTTGGTTTGAGGATTAGCCTATCAAAGCACCAGATCTGAAATGGGTTTTATCAGTTTGGGTTAGTATAATTTCAGGATAGAGTAGTTATGGTAGATGATTATATTTGTGCTGTAAATGAAGTCTAATTGAGCTAAATCTTGGTTATCGGTTAGGGGACTTGTGGATCTACATGCTCATCAAAACTCATGCACATTGGAGCTGTACTTTGTGAGATTTGAATTGATTTCCAAAGTGAGATAAATTTTGTGACTTCTCTATTTAGTTGTTGTCATTCCTCATTGTTAGAAAGGTTGTGATTGCAGTCAATGCTAAATTTGTAATTTGATGAATGCCTTGTTGCTAGTGCAATCCTCTAGATTCTCTAGATAAACTCCTTATATCCATTATTAATTAACTCCTGATCTGACGATAGATGTTCTGCTCATGATTCATCACAATATATGGGATTAGTTGTGTATTGTTTCTATCTTTCATCCTAATAATAAGTGCCGCGACGTCGTTGGTGAAGGCCTTTTCTTAACTTTTTAAGCAGTATATAATCGCTGAGGGAGGGGAGAGGGCGAGTGATGAGGAATACAAGAATTTTGCTTCTTGTTTCCATTATTAAAATTATTAGGGTGTAGAGATATATTATTATATATAATCTATTTTTTAAAATATATGGGTCCATATACGTTTTTTTTTTTTTTTTGACAACTTGGGTCCATATACGTTGAAAGCTACTAGGACATGGACGATGGTGAGCGGAGCTCGGTGCTATTATGGCCGTATGGGCGCGGTGTCGTCCAGCATGCTACTGCAAGTACGAGAGTACTCCTACGTAGGTAGCTGCTACATGGGATGGTACATAGTAATACAACATACTATATCTCAAATCCAAACATATATGCCCATAATGTTGGGTATGTTGAAAGAAAAAAATGGAGCAGTGGCGGGGGAATCAAAGCAGAAGCATGTGTAGCACCACGATAGCAGAAGCATGTGTAGCACCACGATTGCGAGTCCCCATCTCTCATGGATGATGCCGCGTGCATGTGAACACATATGCCTATTATTGGTATACATTAATTTCGTTGAGGAACATGGACACGTGAAGATGTACCGAGTGGCGCGTGTATACGTAGTACCATGCATCGGTCTTGTACGTATTCAGCACCTACGGTACGGGTTGATGATCTTGATATATGATTTCCGTAAGGATACAGATCTTGATTGATCGATAGCTGTGTCGATCATCGCCCTTTTTTTATATATATAATTGTTGATCGATCGATTGATCCATGCATATGCATGCAACTGAGCAACTTCGCGATCGTCACACGTCCCGTCGCATAAAGAAGTGAGCACTGTAAGCTTGTAGTCCCCAACTACTCTTTACGAAAATACTAACTCCATCAAAAAAAGAACGCAATTCTAAGCAATTTTTTTAAGGTTTCTACAAGTTTATCGAATACATGAGATAAAGTAAAAGTATTAACGCCTATGATACGAAAATATATATCATAAAAAACAAATGGTACTTAATTTATATCATAAACATTAATAAATTTCTATATATTTATAGTTAATCGAACTCAAAACACTTTAACTTGATACTATGTTAGAATTGCAATATTCTTTTATGGATGGAAGGAGTATAAGTTAACAGAAACTATCAAAGAAAATACTAATCAAATGACGGAGATTCGGAGAGCGCACGTTAACATTCACATGCAACTAAGGGTGTGTTTGGTACCAATTCTCCGACCGGTCCCGAAGTCATTCCGCGATTTCGTCTACTAAACGGGTGAAGAAGGTTGCTGCTCCTCGTGTGAATACCTCTCCTTAAAACACGGTCTCACAAGCATTTGGTGTCTAGTGAAGTAGAAAAAAGTGGCTTAGCCTATAGGTCCTCCGTTGGCTTAGCCTATAGCACTTGGTGTCATGCCCCCTCTGGCAGTCCCATCCTTATACGAGTGAGGCACAACGAATGAAGGTGACGTTGGCAAGTGTGGTGAGCATGACATTGAGCAGTGTTGTTGAGGCGGTGTAGAATGGCGAACAAAGTCACGGGCGAACAAATGGTGATGCGGATAGGCTCAGAGTAGCCAGTGCAGGGTGGAGTTATTCGGGCGCAAGGGGCGGATCACCAATGCGAGGTGGATAGGGGCCATGACATGAACACCAAGGAGAAATGTATGGTAACCGGACGAGGATGAAGAAAGGTGCGGTCATGTTCAATCGCCATGAAGGTCGACAGGGCAAGGTGCCGGGGTATAACCAAGATAGGAGAAACGAATGGTGGCTAGATAAATAAAAGTATTTTTAATAGGCATTGGGCTTTTAGCTCGGTGAGGAGACCGATAGCCTTATGTTAACTAGCCAAGAAAAAAGGTATTATAATTGGGGTTTGTCGGTGACTAATGGTTTGTTTAAAACATCAGTCACCAGCCTGGACCACAAGATAGACATCTAATGGATGCGGTTTAAGTTTGGTTGTTTTTTTTTTTGCTATAACAAGAATGCTTATATATTATTTTTTGAAAAAACAGGTCCATGAGCTATTTTTCTTTCTAATAAAGTCAATGAAAATTTGGATTTCACATCGACGACTCACATTTGGATCATGAGTTGTTCTTATAGCCTTTAAAAAATTTAGTTAGCTAAAAATTGTAATAAATAAACCTCTAGATCGTGAGTTTGTCAACCATGTGTTGTTTTTGGTTGTTTACCTAGCATATGGGGGTTCATACAAAAGTTAAAGTTTGTATTTGTACGTCACAGTTTTAATATGGTTTCTTATTTTCTGTTGGCTGTTTGCACCTTTTGTCTTCAATCCATCCTGCTTTGAGTGGCACAAGACTTTTGATGACTGGATTGACTGCTGCAAGTGGATGGGCAATAGAGGTAGTACTGGATTAGCACTAGCAAAGTTGGAAGTCTTGGTGGGTGAGTGAACATGACCACCTAAGGATTGCAACAATTCAAAGCTTGCTCTTAGAGTTCATCTTTTCCCTGTGATTTTCTTGACACATTACCACTTGCACATAGTGCATGGCGACAAAAGCTTCTTGGTATTCTACCTACTTAGAATGACCCTTGTTTTAATCTTCATTTTGAAACTCAAAGTGTTATTTAGCTAAGTAGTCTAGAGTCTTATTAAGAGAAGTTCCACTTAGAATCATATCCTAATTCTTTAAAAGATTTCTCTTCCAGGGTATCATTATTCACATGTTTTGCTTGAACCTCGTGGATCACAATGAAGAAACTACTATTGAGAACAATCTACCTAGCTAGAACTTTGATTGATGTTGTATATACTGCGCTATCATTGTTTGAAAGAAATAGAGATATAAAGAAAAGGATCCGAAACACTTTGGACAAGTGAGGTAAAACTCTCTTTAAGAAACTTGTATGCCTATGTAGGAGTAGCTAGCAATTCAGGAGAGGAAAAACCAATTCAAAACACAAACTCCATAAGAACTTCGATCTTAGCCATTAATTTAATATATATAAATCAAATTGCTTTGTTTTAAGCTCCAATAAGATCTAGTCTTACAAAGGAATGATTAACACAACGAGAATGATACTCGCTATGGTTCTCAATAGTTGGAAGAGTAAACTAGAGAATATGAAAAATTAAGTCTCAATATAACTAAAGATATGGCTAGTTGGGGATGCCTCCTATGTTATTTATAGGACTATTGTACATTTCTAAGAAGTCCTTAGATATTTAGGCTGAACCACTTAACCCTAAGGGAAAAATGATTCACCTTGAGTTGTAGCATCCGACATTCACAAGCTCTGCATGACTTTGCTTCGCCTCAAAGCAAGTTTTGTGGTGAAGCCACGTATGCCTCCTCTTGTTCCTACTACAAGTTCAGCCGAGATTTAAGTTCAAAAAACAAGAAATTGCCCCGCTAATGGTTTTGAGGCCCAAACCACCAAACCGCCTGGACAACATATCCGCTATGCCTCCTACATGATCTTGACACGAATTGTCGCCTCGACTACCCGATCACCAAGTCCTTGAGCGCCTCCACTTGACTTGGTCCATATGGTCTACTCCTCCTCATGAGCTCTAGCTTAATGGTGTCCTTAGGTGTCATATACACCACATTTAGTTTTCTAGGCATCTTGGTCCCTCAATCCAAGCCTCACATCTATCATTCACCATTACCAATCCATCGACACAACCCGTCTTTACTCGACGTTCTCCATGTTCGTCAAATGTCTCTATGCTCCACACCTACACATCAATATGGCCAAGAGACATGTTGCATACTTACTCATGCATGATTAGTCTCTAAACTCAACCAAAGCCCATAATCTCCAAGAATCACTCATCACAACCGTACCTCAACACATTGTCAGCTCTAGCTTTATCAACCATGGTACAATGCTTTTCTCTCATAATAAATCAGCGAACCATACTTTTAGCTTGACTTTTCAGCGAAATGAACAAGCTCGCACCTCCATTTCAAAAAGAAAATTGCAAGATTAACATTTATCTCATAACAATGTATATCTCATAAATTGGGGAGTATCTTGCAGTCCAATGGTAGGACGGTCCAGTAGTGGGACGCTACCTACCAGGATTCAAATCCTGATGCTCGCATCTTTTCCTATGATTTTCGTAGGATTTATTGGCGTTATATGTTAAGTGGTAAGCGACGTTCCCGTCGACAACGAGACACCAGTGGTGACTTCGGGAATCTCCAAATCTGTCAGCTGCTCAGTCCTTCGAAGGTGCTCTTGGAGGCAGGGTTTGCGTATGTGTGTCAACAGAGGTGAATGTGCGTGCGTGTTATGGGTGTTTACGTTGTACTGTTTAATTTAAAAAAAATAAAAGGTTATAGAAGCATGCAACCGATTACTCAAAGCGTCAACCAGCAACATTTCCATACAAGAACTCATCTGAGTTAGACACTAATCTATTTGAGATTTTAAAAAATAATAATAATAATTTTATGGAACAGATCGTGGTAGCAGTATTTTGCTCTAGTGGTGGAAAGATGTTTTTTTTTGAGTTTGAGAGTGATTTTGGCCAGTCGGACATGTACACTGTCGTCGTGGTGCCTGCCTGTGCAGTGCAGGTAGGGACCGGCCGGAATGTATTGTAGTACTACGTGGCGGCTTCCGATCGTGATAGCGACATGTGGGCTCCCATACTTGCTGGACTACCACTGCTGCTACTTCAATTCGTGAATGTGCATGTGTAACCTCCTGCACTGTACATTGCTGCATGCTGTAAGCATCATCTTAAATCTCTGTTTCATTCTTTTTTTTTTTTTTTTTTTTTTTTTTTTTTTTTTTTTTTTTTTTGACAACCAATCTCTGTTCCTGGTTGGTTGGGGGGAGGAATTAAGGAAGACTTCTGGAAGCATCCATGGATGCATCGTCATGGATTATTGATGTGTTAACGTCGGAGGGTTATGTGTTTATTGTGCGATAAGCACTCAGATCCAACTGCAAACTACCCTCACACTGACACTCTGAGAGAGAGTGATGAATGAGGCCTCCAACTGCATCAGCAGATCATGAGCCTGAAACCTGCCGGCTCAGGTAATTGCCGCCATCACCCTGCGCTCTAAAGTCTTGTTATGCGGTTGCCTTCTGTTGCTGCTAATGAATTCACTCTGCCTCAACTAACCACTGTATTTATCGGTATGTGTATGAGCATCCACATCGTTCATCTGCCTGCTCCCAACGCCCAACGACCTCCTGCCGAGCTCTTAACTTCCATGGATGGCGAGAGATACCATCGATCCATGGACGTCCACCGACTGACGAAAACTGCATGGACACCTGTCATCAGCCATCATCGCTACATACGCTGACTTCGCTCATCACAGATCGTGAGATCGATCACAAGCCTATTTAAGGACCAACATCCCCTTTCATTCTCCTCACCAGCTAGCACTTGCTCTCACTGCATTCCAAAGCCAGCCCTAGCCCACACACACAGTCGTCGCACAATCAGCCAGCCAGAAACATACACCAGGAACATCGACATGGCTCGCATGCAGCTCGCTGTGGCGATCGCCGTCGTGGCGGCGGTGGTAGTGCTGGCAACGACGACCTCGGAGGCCGCCGTGACCTGCGGGCAGGTGAGCTCGGCCATCAGCCCCTGCCTGTCGTACGCCCGCGGCCAGGGCTCCGCGCCCTCCGCGAGCTGTTGCAGCGGCGTCAGGAGCCTCAACTCCGCCGCCAGCTCCAGCGCCGACAAGAAGACCGCCTGCAACTGCCTCAAGAACGCCGCCAAGAGCGTCAGCGGCCTCAACGCTGGCAAGGCCGCCAGCATCCCGTCCAAGTGCGGCGTCAGCATCCCCTACACCATCAGCACCTCCATCGACTGTTCCAAGTACGTATCACGAAGTGATGTGATCCCAATGAATCACACTACCACTTGCATATGAATCAACACAAGTCGTTTAACTGCTTCTTCCATGCGTGATCATGCAGGCTGTGAGGTGGTAAACCTAAACGACGATCGACGACGGCCTGATGATCGATCTTCCATCCATTCCGCCGGCCATCGTCGTCGCCGAAGCATCGACGATCATATGCATGAGCTATCTATCTATGTATCTACGTGTGATGATGAGTTATCTTCTGCTACGTGTCGTACTACTGAATAAAAATCTCCGTACGTGCGTATGTACGTGTCGTCGTGTACGCTGTGATACGCTTGCATCGTAGCGTGTATGTACGTCCGTGTGTACGTGTGTGTGAGAGAGATGGCCTTTTGGTTGTGTGGGTTTCTTTTTGAGTAGTGCACGCTATGCACTGTGTGAGCGGTGTGTTTTATTGGGGAGGCCTAGTTTGTACTATGTTCGATCACTGCTACCTTACGATGATACAGACACATCTTTTTGTTTGCAAGTTGTTGTTAATGTGTATGCAAAAAATGCGCCATGGCTATTCCATGACTTTCGATTATATATATGCTTCATGCTGCTTCATTCGCTACTCCCAAACACTTGGTTAAGAGAAGAATTACTGCTCTATATCTCTCCCAAACACTTTGGTCACTATATACACGCCTATTTGGTATGGCTCCTCCGGAGGCACGGTATCTAACGTTTTGTAGGATCGGAGAAACCATTATTTCAGTGAAAAACCGAGTTAGCACCAGTTCGTCCGGAGGAGTCTCGATCTCAAGAGAAGTCCTGACAAACAATCCTTATATGCAACGATATGGCACCAAACAAAAAACTAGGTTACTGACTCGAGGATTTGAACCCGGGTCCCCCTTTGGATATATAGCACCTAACGGAAAACTAGCAGGTTGCAGGAGGTTTGAAGACGAGATCATGATTTGAAAAATTAAATGGTTTTATTTATTTAATTAACTCACCAATTCAAAACGTACTCACACAGCGGAAATTGAAAAAGTACCTAGCTGCCATGTTTTTTTAATATGAGATGCCATATAAGGGGTCCGATGATCCGGTGACACGTGGAGGACGACCCGGGAGCGGAGGAGGCGGAGGGAGATGGTGGCGGCCACGGCGTGGGCGAGCGGCGGTGGCGGCGCGGGGCTGCGCGCGCAGAGTGGTGGTGGTGGTGGGGGGGGGGGGGGGGGGGTACGGGTAAGCAGGAGCGAGAGGGAGATAGAGAAGACCCTATTCTTTATTGATTTGTCCTCTATGATTATATCTTCTATTTATAATCCAAGATAGCTTCAATCCTAAGCCAACGGAAACTCTTATCTACGGATTTCCTTTTTACAATTCCGTCCCTGTTCTATTTATTAAGCTCTTCCAATTGTAGGAGACTCATTTTTGGAAACCTAATTGGATGACGAATAGACGGCGGCTCGGGGGTTGCACCCCCCTCCCCTCTCTGTGGCGTGCGCCTAGGGCGCCCCCTGCACGCAGCCAGCGGCCTGGGTGGCCATCGGGCCCCTCACCTGATCCATAGTTGGCCCAAAGTTCTCCCCGATCTGTTGGACCGTCGTTGTGCTTGTTACAGCACTCCCCCATTCTCCGCTCAACGCGTCCTCGCGTTGAAATACCGACCAGCCATTGACTCCAAGTTGAGGAAGGAATGAATCTCTAGAAAGCTTTTGTAGATGACAAGTCATGCGACCTTGCATTGGGTGGTTGAGGATGATGTTGTGGCGTGTTCGAAGCAAAGTGAAATCGAAGCAGTACTGTAGTTTGCCAATGTTGTCGTAGATGTGGAAGATGTAGTACTTTGTTCCTGGCTCACCATTCCGTGGTCCACTTTGCGCTGCTTGAACAAGTGGTTTGGAAACTACTGCATTTATTTCAAAAGTAGCCATACCTTGATGTAGGTTTGACTATGAGGTGATGTAGAAAGGGATATGAGGCCATATTGATGTAGGTTTGACTATATGTGGTGATGTTGTTAAGTCTATCATTGCATCAAATAGGAAGATTGTATCATAAAGGCCTTTATGCCCACGTCCTAATCGACCCCCCGGAGGGGTATGTGCTTCTAAAAGATCTTTGATACTGTGCCCAATTCCGAAGTTAGTTCGATACATATGACCGGCAATGAGAAAAATAAATGCAATAGCTAAATGATGATGAGCAATATCGGTCAGCCACAAACTTTGTGTTTGTGGATGGAATCCCCTAAGGAGGGTCAGAATGGCAGTTCCCGCTCCTTGAGTGGTACCAAATAAATGATTACTCGAATCGCTCGCTCTTTCGAACTCATGCGGTGCTAGTCGATGTCGTCCTGTTACTCCAATGATGTCCATGTGGGCACGTCTGAGGCGCAAAAATACCTGACCGTTGTTATCGATGAATATTGTTGTCGCTCTGTGTATTGTGTGTTGGGAGGGCCATGCTCTTCCTTGTAGTATAAAGGATGGCATCCCTGTGTTTCTTGCTTGCTGTAGTGGGTTGATGTGCTCCAATAACCAGCATAGTCATTGTTGACGTTGAAAGTGATCCGGCGGCAAACACATCACACGTGGTCTTTAGACGCCCTCGAGGTAGCCTTAAGCGACCTGTAACGCAGCGACGATGCAGCGTGACCGGCAAACCGATCTAGAGACTGATAGACCAATGTAGAGCTCGTCGACGGCCGGAGATAACCAACACCTTTCGCGGTGAAGAGCGGTGAGGTTTACGCAAACCACCAAAGGATAACCAACGTGCTTACGGGACGAAGTGCCGGCTAGTTTCCGATCAAACTAGCAAAGGATAGCTGGACGTATCTCATGCATATTGCTCCTGCCTATATGCGTATATATGATCTCCTTAAGGCACAAGACTCCATTGCCCATAATTGACGTGCCCACATGTGCCGGCGCTCCTTTTCCTTGCTTCTTTACACGTTATAGTAACTCCAACAAGCATACGTGCACCTGCACCTGTAGGTCCATGATGGAGCACTCAGCATGCATCGCGCCATCGGACTCAAGTTGATAAGTGCTTGGCATGAGCTAGCCTTGTGTTCCCTAAGCTCTTGGCATGGTCTGCTCAACAACTCATTTGACTTTACGGCCCAATTTGAGTGTCAACAGTCATGCTAGTTGCATCATCTTTGCTTAGGAGCTCCAGGTCGGGGAGTAGTGGTGATGGTAGTGAGATGTAGAGGAAGGTTCAGTTACTGTGGAAGATGTCCGTAGGCATGCTCGCTGCTGCTGCAGGTGTTCGCGACGGAGATGATCTGATGCGGGCAGACACCACTGCGGGGCTCATGCCGCGCCGGTGCGCACAGCGACGATGCCGAAGGCGCCGGCGTCGCGGGTGAGACGTGCGGAGGAAATCCCGAGGCAGAGCCGGTGGGCAGTCTGGAGCGGCGGTTGTGGTACCGACGTGGGGTAGGGGGCGCGTAGCACATTGCGGTGGTGGCGGCGGCGGCATCGTCGTCTCCGCTTTCGATTCTGGAGGCGTCTGAGAGGATGGAGATATGGAGTTTCTGGAGGCGTCGCGAGGATGTGTTTTTTAATTTGTATATTTTCTGCATGGTTGGGAGAGGTGTTTGTGGTGGGTCCGGGCCTCGGTGGAGGGATACGATTGGTTGAAGCCCAGCGTGCATGTGCCATCAGTTGCGAGAGCTTGCTTTGGCATCGGACGACACTGATCTGTTTGATCGGACGGCACAATTTCGTTCATTGTAGATCTACAGTGTTCCGAATAGGACGAACTATACATGTTTAAAGTTATTTTAATTTATGGAAGTGATGATGTGGGTAGATTTGTCTTAAATATAGTTTATTCATAAGAATATTTATGTACCATTTCTACATATATAGTACCTAAAATTAACCTCGATCTAAAAGTGAGCTTACATAACATGAATATTCTAAAAAGGTATATTTAGGGATTTGGAACAGATGACTTCAATTCTTAAAAGGAGTCTGCCATTGCTGAATCCATTTGCTGAGAGCTGCTCTGCTCCACTTTGCGCGAGGGGATGGAGGACTAAGGAATGGCGGGAGAAGGCAGGGAGAATAGGTAGCTACCGGTTCTCATACTATATACTACTCAAATTTTGTGGTCTACTCCAGCAATGCTACCTGAAATAAACCCTCTAATTTTTTTCTTTATAAAGGATGACACATGTGGGACCGACCTGTCATTGTCTCTCATCTTCTCCTTCCCATTGACGGCATCAGCAGCAGATGAGCAACGTGTACGTCTGAACCTGCCGGCTAAGTCGTGTTTGGCGGCTGCTGCTATTGAAGTTGCTATTGCTGGTGCTGCTAATGAACTCACAACTAACCACTGTATTTACCTGTATGTGTACGTGCATCCACATCGTTCATCTGCCTGCTCCCAACACCCAACCACCCCCCAGCTCTTAACTTCCACTATGTGAAAAGTTGATTTATTCACCAGCTAGTTAGAGACAACTTAACGAACAAGCGTCTGTACTATCATATCTCAGACGCTCGTCCACCAACGCGCGTCGGTGCTATTCTGCCGACCGGAGGCATAAGTGGGGGATCGATTAAACAAGCGTCTGTAATATCAGATACAAGCGACGCGTGTTGGGTACAAGCGTCTGAAATATATTACAGACGCGCTATTAGAAGAGACGTCTCTATGAATTTTCGTGTTTACAGACGCTTGTTACTAATTCAGACGCGTGCGTTCTATACGGGTCTGTGTCAAGGCGGCGGCTACAGGTCGCGCGCCGCCCGATCGGCGCACCGGCCGTCGTACGTACTTGCCTACATGGCGGCGCAGGTGAACCCGGCCTCCGTATCCCTTGTATCGCGCGCGAACGGCGGCGCCTAGCTAGAGCGCACGTACGCAGCTGCTGTGCTGCGGCGCCTGGTGGGCCGCGCCCGCGAGGCGGCCGGCCGGCCGGCGGGCCCGCCGGGGGGGGGGGGGGTTGCGGCGCGCGCCGCCGGCCGCGGGGCGGGGCGTCCCGCGCGGTGGCCGCCGGCGGGTACAGTGAACACGGCGGCAGGAGGGCTGGGCGGCCGGGAGCGCACGCGCGGGCGCGCGCGGCGAATCGAGTGTTCGAGCACCTCGTCGACGCCCGCGCCGCGCGCGCCGGAGGTTGAAGAAGGTGCGAGTTTTTTTTTTTCGAGTGGGCTTCCTTTTAGCCCTTCGGGCCGGCCGTCCGAGATTTGAAGAAGTTTTTTAGACAAATTTGAAGAAGTTTTGGATGAGTTTCTCTTTTCTTTGGGCCGTCCGTCTCAAAATAATCTATTCTCGGCCCATTTCGGTCGTTCCATAAAGAAAAATTGTTTTGTTCATATGATTTTGAGACCTTGTGTACATAAACACTTCAAACATAATTTAGGGAGAGTAAATGCCTTCAAATGAAAAGGTGCTAAACACCGAACGTGCACAACTCACCGAGACCTACAATTTAGGTTTACGTCATTTCTTCATCCAAACAATATTTGAATTTTAAATTTTAAATTATGAAAATATCGAATTTCAAATTTTGAAAATCTTGTAAATATCAAATTTGGAAAGATGAAAAAGATCATCAATTCCAATAATAAAGACTTTTATAGTACATACTTCTATACCACCAACAGTAGTTTGGAAATAGAACCCAACAATCTCCCATCTTGTAACCCCACAACAAATTTGAAAATTTCACACAAAAATGGGATATAAATTCATACCAGCAATAATAGAGACTTTTAATAATAAGATGGATGCATTCCAATCTTTAACCAGTTTGGGGTACCATACATATTATAATATCAAGTTAAGGTACCAAAACCTTAATAATGCATCCCACATCATCACTGCCATATTAGCCGGTGTTCATATTACATCACCACAAGCTCCATACATATATAATACTTTTCCATTCTATTATTAAATTACTTTTCAGTTCCTTTATGTTCCTAATACAAGATGTAGATGTACTGAAGCACATGCTATTTGTCCGAGTAAGAGCATTTCACAAAATTTCAGAGTAAGAGCATTTCACAAAATTTCAGACCATACCACAACATGTTCGGTTTGGTCATCATGAAGTTTTGGGTCACACCATTCCACAAGTGCATTGCACAACCATTTGACACAAAACATTAACTTCACATTACCGTCATGAACATGTTATCACAATCCACAGACACCATTTCACACAAATAACAGTTCGCATTTTTACGCCAAACCGACATAGCCTAACAAACTCTTACTGGTACTTCATGGCCTAACAACTCCCTGAACCAACTAACAGGCATCATCATGCCAGGTTCACCTTATTTACACACAGCGGCGATCAGGGTCACAAACAGAAACACACACACAAACACTAACATGCAAATGTACCTATCCTTCTTGTTCATCTTAGCTTCCAAAACCTGCATACACAGATCCTTGGCAGCCACCGGCTTCATCGGTCTTCCAACTTGTTCTGCACGGCACCCGCAACTCATCAACCTTACCAAACAAGCGAGCATCTTTTGCGGCAACCACCTTCCTCAAATCCCAAATACAATCTCGCATGTCTCTCAACAGCTCCTTCAAGAAATCGAGAATAATCTTCGTCCACCCGGTGGAAGAAGCCACGATCTGAAGAGTCGCATCATTCAACATTTTGTTCACGCTGCGAATTCCTTAACAGTGCTAACAACTCCAACTAAATGACGATTTCAAGAAATTCTTACCCAGGCCTTCTGGCATTTGAGGTACCTCATGCCTGGATTCAGAAAGCTCCAAGAAATCCATTGGCAGGCCTTCACATTACACCAGCATTTCACCTCCGGCTCATATGCCAGCGGGCCGACGCGGTAGGGCACCGGCGAACCTTGCCCGTCGTAGGCGCCGGCTCCGCCGCCGCCGCCACCTCCGCCGATTGAAGCGGACCTACGAGAAGAGCTCGAGCTAGACGCGGACATTGCCGCGGCCGGAGATGACGATGACCTCCGCGAGAGTACCTACGACGCGCGCGCGCGCGTCCTCGCCTTAACCCTAACGCAATGCCGGCGGTGGCTGTCGCGCGAGTGAGCACGGGATGAGTGAGACAGAGGAGGGGATAAGTGGAGAAAGCGTATTTGATGGCGAGGCACGTTTCTTACAGCCGGGCCCCACCTTTTTCATCCCAGTCTTCCCAACAAGGGGGATTGGCCATCCAGCGCCATGGCGACTCTCTGCCCGGCGACATGGAGAGACGTTGCTTTCCTCCTTAGTGCCTCCTCCATCGTCCTCTCTCCTTACATCTCCCTCATCCTCTCTCCTTCCATCTTCCTGCCAGACAGGGCGTCCTCATGGGGCTCCTGCGTCCGCTCCATCGCCGAGGGCTTCATCCCTGGACCCTGCTGCTGGTCACTTCTAAAGGTCTACTAATGGTGTACACGAGACACCCGAATTGGCTCGATGGACCGGGAAATGTTGGTGGTCGAACCGTGAGGTATGACTGAATTTGATTTTCAACAGCTTTCAGTTTGATTCAACTAATTTGACCAAATCTATTGTCATCGGCATGTGAAGGGCCCTGAATGGTTCTACTATCCTGTTGCTGTGTGCAAACTAATTCTTTTGGGTGACCCATGCAACATATTGCATATATGCTAGGAAATGTTCGGGATGTATGGTCCTATTTTCACAACTTTGTATTCCTGCACATTATGTTTCCATCGGCTATAAGCCTATAAGAAATATATTCATGTTTCCGTTCTTCCGAAGAACATTCGACGTCAACGTTGGTTTTTTAGCAAAGCATCTAACGATAATGCCTGCACATTATGTCATGCTGTTAATCTTTTGTAAAAAAAATGGATTGTCAAGAGGTTCATAATACGATGATCGAGTCCCTTATAATTGTTCGGCTCCACAATATTGAGTGATTGGTTTTTACTTTTCCATTTTCTTTCTATTGTTGCTAACTAAATAATTCAGGATGGAATAAGCCATGTATTAAAAAATTACATGTTCTGCGGAGAAAACAACCTGGCTTCTTAGCCATTTCAAGAAATTTTCCTTTTTGTTATTTTCTCAACCAAACGCCTAAGCCGCTGGTTATTGATATTGTTCCTAGAATATGTTCTCTATTACAGAGATCAATTTGCGGTTTGGCCACATGTGGCACGCACTTGATATCGGCTTGAATTGCCATGTGGAAAAATATATTGTATCACATAGAAAACGTGTTCAGATTATAGTGACCAAACATATACTCCTTAGTTTTGGCATGCATAGTGGTCAGTCTACTTTATTTATTTTTCCCAACATCAGCACTTGATCTCCTGGTGGTTTACTCTAACAAAGGGAAAAAAAACCCTTGTCAATCTGCCATAGTGCCATGTATCTCTTCGTTTGCTTCACAATTGTTTATGTGTTGCTTTGGCGATGCGAGCTTCCCTCTTGCGGTTTATGTATATCTGCTGCACCTTGGCCCAAGATTAGTGCTAGCATATTTGATACACTTTCTTTAGTTAGTGGTGTTCCATGCTTTTTGTTATATATTGCCCGCTGTCACATTCTTTGGAGCTATCTTTGTTTATGAAATAACTGACCAAAGTATGTTCTTGTGTCCTTAAGTATAACAGCGAGATCTTAATGATATTACTTAATTTCACAGTTCCTCTAAGGTCTTGTGCTTATTTCCCAAAACATCGCTCTGTTCACAAAGTGGATTCTTCAAAATTTGGCATCATATAGATTAGCTACTTTCATAGCACAGAACTGATCTTTATGAGGCAGTACTTAGTTTTCTCATAGCACAGAACTGATCTAATAAGATGCTTCAGATCACTTGATTTAGGAGCCACTGATGATTATTGCTTCCATCTATATTGACTGACATCTTTCTTGTATTTCCATTTGCAATGATGTTTCCTGTATTGCATGGTTTATTGTGTTCCTCTGAAATAAAAAGAAAGGTCAATAGTACTGCTTGTTATCTTTTTATTTCTATTTTCTTGAGCGATTCTATTTCTGTAGCCACCTCAGATTTAGTACAGTTGGATTCTCCCTTCAAGATGATGTATATGACTCCATCCATTTGGTTGTTTTCGCTGCTAACATTTTTCATAATTTCTTAATATTGCAGATTCCAATTATATTCTTAAAATAAATTGACTAATATAGTGATCTTTACAACCAATGTCTTGTGTGCTACCATTCACAACCAATTGGAGCTATAGTAGTTTCGGCTCATGGTACCCGTTTTCAGTTCCTAAGATATGCCTTGTTTCTCTCTTTGCGGTAAGAGTAATGATGACCCCAAGAGCATCGTTTGTGGCAGCAACTTTGGTGGGTTAGGATGGATCAACTACGTGGAGTTCACGCAAGCGATGAAGTCCAAACCGGTGGCGCAATGGAGAGAAAGCAGGCCCAAATGAAGGCGTCTTCAGAATCACATGCGAAGATTAATGCGGATGGAGCAATAAGGAGTGCACGGTGAAGTTTGTGCTTTCTAATCGAGATGGTAAAAGATAGGTGATCATCCAAGCGGGGGCTGGGAAAGTAGCAAATGCGCAAGAGGCCTGGCAAGCGAGTTGTTGCTGTGCATCCATCACGTGAAGGAAACGTTGAATTGGGGAATGAACAAGCATAATCCTTGGAACATAAGCTGTGATGGTTACACAAGGCTCTGAATGAATTCTGTTCATTTCAAGCTGTCGATGATGATTGTAATAATAGAGTAGGACATCAGTTTTGCTAGATTTTGTCAGGATGATATATATTGCTTTTGTCTGGTGATCTAAAAGAATGATTCACAAGATTAGTGAATTCCTGTGGTTCCCTAAAAAAAGACCATTTGTAATATATTCTTATGCTGTCAGTACAATTATGACAGCACATATAATACACTCTATATCTGATGCCTGATAAAATATCTGCCCAACAGTCATGGTCCAGGCCATGATGAAAACAAATCTGACTTCATAAGCGGATTTTACAGTTCTGTCAGCCACTCTGTGTGTTGTATTGCATATAGTTTACAGTAGAAATAAGTAGAATGTTTAAAGAAGAATCAAATAAGAGGTCAACATTAAAGAATAAATTACATTGTGCCAACTTGATCAGTTCTAGAATTTTACACCAGAAAGCAACCAACTTATAATCTGGTAGAAAGAAACCAACTTATAATCTGGTAGAGTTAAACATTTCCAGGTGCCAGCTATGCTCCTATCTCTACCAAGTAAATCAGATTTCATGTGCTCTAAGTTAAGCAACAACAACCAGTTGAGCAGCTCCTCAATATATGCCTGCATAAATAAACAGCAAGTTAAGCAATTGCTGAATCACTGGGTGGCTTGTTCTAAAAAATCACAAGGGCATTTGTTCATAAACTCACATGAGCGCATCATTTTTTGCCTTGCCGTTTTCGGTGTGCTTTTGCAACGGGGACACCATCTTTACGACCATTTCTTAGGTATGGAGTTAGCTCGCTTGCCAAAATCACAGGGAGGATGGAAGCATTAAAAGGAGGGATTTCATTGACCGCTTGAACTCTTCCTCTTCCTTTGGATTTTCAACTCCGACAACCCTCTTTTTCCCGGGGAGAGCCACTTGTCGTTTCTCATTTCTAGTGTCGCGCACATAGAAGACTTGGGAAGCCTCACTTGCGAGTACAAACGGCTCTTCCTTGTACCCACTGCTGTTCAAGGTCAACCGTGGTGTAGCCATATGGGCCTTTCTTGACATGTCCTCCCGGAACCCATCTACACCGAAAAAGGGGCATCTTGATGCATGGATATGTGAGCTCCCATATCTCTTCAATCGGCCGTAGTATGCTTTCTTTACGCATATTTGTATCAAATGCATCTACACGAATACCACAGTTTTGGTACACACTTTTCTTGTCTTGATCCATAGTGTAAAAGGTGTAGCCATTTATGTCATAGCCCTGAAAAGTTGTGACTGTGAAGATCGGGCCAGCTGCCACCTGCCGTAACCTATTGTCTCGTGCAAGAGCTTGAACTCGGAAAGTCGATCTCTAATCCAATTATTGAACCTACGCATATGTTCCCTCGCTACCCAAAATTCTTTCCGAAGTGGATTTTCTTCCCTCAACATTTTCTTATGCTCTTCAATGTAAGGTTCCATACCTTTAGTGTGTTGCAACACTAGAAACTTGGCTCTTTCAAAGTCAGCTGCATCTGGAATAATATGCTTTTCCCCAACAAACCCCTTTCCCAATAGCCTTCCCTCATGGCGAGACTTGGAGATGCCGATTGGATTTGTGGGGTCACTGTAATTGAGGCACCAATCGACGACCTCCTCAGTAGAATAGCACTGTGCCATGCTTCCCTCAGGGTGAACTCGACTCTTAGAATACTTGTTCAAAGTACTCATAAATCTCTCATATGGATACATGTGGTGGAGGAACATCGGTCCAAGATACACGATCTCCTTAACCAAATGTATAATTAGATGTACGGATATGTCAAAGAAAGTTGGTGGGAAGTAAGCCTCAAGGAGACACATCGTCACATATATGTTTTCTTCAATATCATCAAGTGACTCTTCCTCAAGGACCTTCTCGAGATTGCATTAAAGAAGAAGCGAGAGGCCCATGATTGCCCTTCGGGTTTTTTCGGCAATATGTTCCGAATACCAACAGCAAGCATTGTTGTGAGTAAGACATCGCAGTCATGAGCCTTCATGGGGAGAAATTTGTTTTCTTTTGGATGAACAAGTTTTCGAATGTTAGATGCATATCCGAGAGGGAACTTTGACCGCGAATGAAGTCACACAATTCCTGCTTCTCACGGTTGGGTCGATTTACGCACATAAAGGTAGCCGGGCATTAGTACCATCATATCGGAGCTCGGGCCTTATATCCAACTCCTCTAGGTCAGCTCTTGCATTTGCATGGTCTTTTGTTTTAAATTTGTCATTCATGAGTGTCCCAAGCAAACTCCCACAGACATTCTTTTTCACATGCATGAGGTCGATGCTGTGGCGGACCCCAAGGTGTTTCCAGTAAGGTAGCTCCCATAGAATTGACAGTTTCTTCCACCTCATTTTAACGGGCTTACTTGCTTTTTCATTGCGCTTTCGCTTTCCAAGGACAGTGCTATTTGGGTCAACTTGTAGGTGTGGTATCCTTTATCACTCGTTTATAGACATCTTCACCATCGAAATGTCTTGGAGCAGATCCCATCTCCCTCGTCCCATCAAATTGATGTTTCATTTCCCGGTATTCATGAGACTTAGGAAGGAAACGTCGATGCCTTACATAAACTCTCTTCTTTGAGTTATTCAGCCAAACAGTCTCGGTGTCATCCAAGCACTGAAAGCAGTCTTTTTCTCCTTTGCTCTGCCCAGAAACGCTACGGTTTCCTGGAATATCAGTGATGGTAGTGAACAACATGGCACGTAAGTTGAAAAACTCTTTCCGAAACCATCATACACCCTAACACCTTTTTTTCTCCAAAGTTTCTTGAAGTCACGAATAAGCAACCTTAGATACACGTCGATTTTAATACCGGTTGACGTGGACCGAGAGATCAAAAGTGACATCATCATGTACTTACGCTTGTTACACCGCCAGGGTGGAAGGTTGTAGATACTTAACAAAGCACAAGGCCGAGACACTATGTGAGCTACTCCTATCACCAAACGGGTTCATACCATCGTGCTTAGTGCAATCCGAAGATTCCTTGGTTCCTTAGCAAAAGATTTATAGCGGGAATCAATGAATCGCCACCGAATACCATCTGCGGGTGTCGTATATAATCATCAACCTTGCGGCCATCAGAGTGCCAAGTCAACAGTCGTGCATCCTTAGAGGTTGCAAACAACCGTTTTAGGCGAGGGATTAAAGGGAAGTACCATATAACCTTCCTAGGTACTTTACGACGTGTTACCGCGCCGTCAACACCCACATCAATTTTGTGTTTGTAACGGGAGGTTTTACACTTGGGGCATTCCATGTCATTTTTATTGTCACCATTGAACAAGATGCAATCATTCTCGCAAGCATGAATTTTCTCAAACTTCAATCCCATTGGACAAATAATCTTTTTAGCCTCATATGTAGTCTTGGGTATCTCATTCCCCTCGGAAACATATCCGCAAGCTGCTCTAGCAATTGTTTGAAGCTCTTGTCGGTCCAATGATTTGATGCCTTCAAATGGAGAAGTTTTAGTGAACCGGATAACTTGTTATACTTCGTGCAAGTCGGGTAGAGTGGGGTCTTCATATCCTTCAAAAGTTGTTGCAGCTTCTTCAACTCGAATCACTTGTACTCATCAAAACCAAAGGCATCACGCACCATCTCCTCTAGATTCTCGGCAAGATTGACTTCATCAAAGGTCCCGGCTATATACGTTACATCATCATCACAAAGTTCTTCATTGTCAAAGGGTGCTTCCTCACCACCGAAATGGCCATCCTCGCCATCCACCTGTGACCAAAGCATGCACTTGTTCTCGATATGCATCATTGACACCTTCTTCTCCATGTTTGTTCCAACATGTATAGTTATCCATAAATCCTCGAATTAATAGATGGGCTTGGACTACCTTCAAATTCGAGAATTGCTTTTCATTCGACAATCAATGCATGGACACCACACCGATGACTTATTCCACGGCTTTGCGGCGTTCAAAAATTTTTGAAGACCCTCTATGAACGCAAGAGTTGTACGATTCCCAACATACATCCAGCAGGCTCGATCTGCCATAATCTAGAAAAAATGAAAAATGAAATAAGTCAATCCAAGTTTTTGGCTAAGGTCATCAAAAAAGTACGGGATGCAAAATTAGATGATTAATTTTGCGCAAGTTTTACTTAATTTGCTGAGAGCCATCACTCACCTGCTGGCTGCTAGGAGGCGAAGCACTGCCGGATGGCATCGGCGAAGAATACTATACACGAGATGAGATCGAGAACTAAGCGAGCGAGCGCACTGCGAGAGATCGCGAGACGATAATATTAATCACACGCGGAGGATCCACATTGATCTGCCAGTACGTTGAGCACGGCCGGAATTTATTTACAAATATAGCTACGTTCTGAATCGAAGGTTACGCGCTAACCCGATAGGTGAACTGATCGAGATGATGATCTAGCAGGCGAGCAGCACGCCGGAGATATATGAAATATGGCCGGTCGCTGCGCTTGAATTGCCTCGCCCCCCGGCTGCCGGATGCGTCGCGCCCGCGCGCGCGCCGCCGGCTGCGTCGTGCCGGCCGCGCGGAGGCGGATCTCTCAGCCCACAAATGCGCGACGTCCCGGCAGGACACGGCTGATCGAGCCGTGCGCCGCCGCCCGCTACTCCTGCCTCGACGCAGCGCTGGCGCCACAAGGCCGTCCGCTGCGCGCCCCGAGAGAGCTGTCGTCGATCGATCGATGGCGCTCACGAGTTCTTTTTTTTTTTAGGACATACCCTTCTCGCCGCGCCGTGCGGCCGCTGGGCATGGGGCATGCATGGTCAACAAGCACAGTATGCATGCATGCACTGCGCGCTCGCATTTGCTGCTCTGCACACACGCACCTGCCCTCTATAATTATTGATGTGACGACATGACTATAACAGTGACATGCTGCAAAAGTTTACAGATTACCGTCAAAAGTTGCTACATTTGGTGACTGGCGGGTGAGCGTCGACTCGTCTTAATTTTGCCCCGGTTCGGCGTACACACGCGATGGCGACCCTGTACGTTGGTTCGTGCAAGAACAGCATGCATGCAGCTAGGCACAGCGTGGGTGTAGTGTACGTCTCTTTTTTGTTTTTGTTCTGGAGGACGCGAGGTTGTATACGTACGTACGTACGTAGAGTACTGTACTAGTATTTTGCCGCTAGCTATACCATATGTTTTTCCTTGTACGTACACCATCTATATATTGTGGATGACAACATGGGCCCATGACCATATCGATCTCCGATCTGTGTCTTTGTGTATATAGTTAGATACGAGTATGGCGCGGAGTACTGTATGACAGCTACCTCTGGCTACTAGGCTGTGTTTATTACTAATGGTTATTACCTGTTCGATCGTACCATGAAATGGAGCGTTGCAACCACAACATATAAATACACAGTCATTTCGCAAAATAAAATATGAATACATATATGTACTATACGTCTGTACATATCTACCCCTAATAATAATAAAAAGTCAAAATTTCTCACCCCCTGATTTGGACGTCCGTATACAATAGCAATATAAATACAAAACCGTATACAATGGCAATAGGATCCTCATAATTACAATATACAAATCCAATTCCAATATAGGATTAGAGAAAAATTAAAATAAAAATATAGAGGATACCACGTGCTTACAAGTTCTAACTGTAACACTATCAGAGAATAAAATCTATTATATAATTAATAAGGTTTTGATAAAATATCTGGATTTGTTTTGGTTTCTGCCGTTTTTCTTCTAGATTTTTTTCTGCCTCTCGCCTCCACATGTGAAGAACTTCACCTCCTTGTCCGTCGAGTCTATGAAGGAGTTCCCATCTCTGGTAAAGGAATTCTCATCCCGTTAGAGTCCACAAAAGACTTCTCTTCTTCCAATTTAAAAGGCAAAAATTTAGGCCGCCACAGATCCAGATAAATCTTTTTCTATGTAAAGAAATAAGAAAAAAAAAGCAATGGCCATCACGGTTCAGTATTTTACATCTGTATACACGAAACCAATCCCAAATCGATTCCAGAGACCAAATTGTGATTCAAAATGACTAAATCTCTCTATATACACTCTAACGAGAGAAAAAAATTAAAACAAGTGGATTAGCTGAGCGTGGCACAACCTTACAGATTGGCATGGGCTGCACCACCATCAGCTGGGCCATGACAAACGAAGATAATAACACTACCTACCTCATAGGCGTGCTGATCTCTCGCGTCCGATGCAGGGTTCAGGCCATCAAACGGGTAGAAGCAAGACAACAGCATTCTCTTGAGTGGCTGATGCATGGGCCCCAAGCATTAACGGACAATCAGCAAGCAACGGCAACAAACAGGGCAGCCAGGGCACCGAGACTTCTCGTAAGCTTTTGGACGGGCGGCAAAGGCACACAGCAAAGGCAGTAGGCACACAAGTCCCGTCCCATGCACAGTCCTTCATTTATTTGGCGCAGACAGCTCCACTTTTCTTGGCCTCCTTTCACACGAAACCAGTAGCAACAACACCCATCTCAAGTCACATGTGTCAGCATGCACTGCCTATTCTTTTCTCCCGTGAAACACACCGAGAAGAGATTACCTATAATTAGCATTAGCACATGCACTAGCTAATGGTCATTAACGTGTTTTTCTTTCATGTGCACAAGCAGGAAGGGACGGCCAGAAACTGTCGACTTTCTCGCTCACTTGGCCAAAATGGTTTGCATGCAACAACACTTGGCCGGCGCACTTGCCTCTTGCATATTTATGGTGAGGACCCCACGAGCTCCTCCTCACACCAACGAAGGAACAAAAACAATGCCAAAGCATGCACCTGCCTATTCTTGGTCCGGTCAGCTCCTCGAGCGTGCTTCTCCAACTCCTCGAGCGTGCTTCTCTGGTTTTGGTTCTTGGTCCCGTCAGCTCCTTTGTGCGATCAGCTCCTGGACTGGATACATGGTCCGGTCAGCTCTTTTCTCTTTTCTCATCAGCAGCAAACACGCCACTCTGAATTTTTATCCAGCAGCTGTACTTGTCGGGAAAAAAAAAACCTTTCGAGGATTCTAACCCTTCGAGCATCCCACTGGACTCTAGTGCATCCACGCAAACGCTATCAAATCAAACAAAACTTTTTTTTTTGCGACTCGAATCAAACAAAACTAGATATACGATACGAAGGTACAGTATAGTATAGATTTTTTATTGAACGAGGTGAGGAATTACGACCGTTCCTACGCTAGCCGTAGGCGGCTATATTGAATCTGGCTCGCCCAGAGTCTTCTTCTTCTTTTTTTTTTTTTTTTTTTTGACAAGTGCCCGGAGTCATTAAGGCTCTCCACTCGATCGATTGAGCGCACTGCTAGCTGCTGCCATCGCTGGACGTACGTCAGACGTGCATCCCGCTCGCTGCCTGCCTGCAGATGCTGCAGCTAGCATCGGGCCTTGTGCCTGCAGATGCTGCAGCTAGCATCGAAAGAAAGGGAAGGCGATTATTTATTTCAAAAAAAAAAAAGGGAAGGCGATTAGAGGAGGCCAGGCCGGGCTGGGTTGGGCGATCAGTAGGAGTTCCCTGTGTTCAGAGAGGCTAATTAATTAGCAGGGCATGCTGCACGGCAGGCACCAGGCACATGCGCGCTGTAAAAATGCAACAAACACGATCGATTATCTCACTTATGCGCCATGGCCGCCCATGCATGCATATGTACTTGTAGTCGATCTTGTACTTAGTATATGAGTCATTCATCATTCATTTGTACCAAGGGGCAACACAAACAAGACGCATCATGCAAAGACGCTCGTCATCATCAATCAGCTTGTGAATGAAAGCTTTGGATCCCGTTGTTGATTAAATAATCACGATAGCCAAATATGCTTAAATAAATCGACGATGAGGACGAGCGTGGGCAAACACATCCAAAGAAGGGATCCAGATCCCACGCGGCTGCTGCAGCAGTCCCACCCCTCTCCTCTTTCTAGCCGTGAAACCAAGGAAGAAAAATGACAAGTCAGATGGGTGCACGAGTCTTTGACCACAAGTTGCACCACGCGTGAAGGAAGAAAGAGGGCAGGTTTACGAAATTTGGAATGGCCATAAATTGGAACAGACACTAGGGAAAGTATAAACTGAGGAGTTGCTGGTTTCCCATTCTAGGGAGTAGTCGGGGTATAGATGGTTCTGGTGTTCCTACTTGTCAGCGCTTCCCTCTTTTCGGTTTACTAGCTTCACTAATCAAATATCTAAAATAATTTTTGAGAAAGTCTATATCTCATCCGGTTGATTTATTCTTTGCTCTCAACCGGCTGCGCCCGTCGTCCGATTTCCGGCCGAGGCCGAGCATAGCCGCCACGCATTCCCCCCAACCGATGCTCCTTGAGATCCTCGTTGTGTGCATGCGATTATTTTGAGCGTTTGTTGTGGATGATGAAGAGAGCATCTGCTCCAATTCAATAAAATACTATTATTAGACTATTGTCTTTCCCTGATCTCTCCCCTTCTCTTATGTATATGTTCTTTTGTGAGTCATTTAATCAATTGCCTTTGATTAGAGGTCATTGTGATGTGTGTCTCCTTATAACTTACAGGTTTCAATTGGTTTTTCTATCGAGGTTGATGCACTGGAAGGCCAGGTCATTTCTCCTATTTCTCCTATTGTTGCATGCTTCCGTGTACAGGTAATCTGTTATTTAAAAGAGTAAAATACACTCTAGGTACTTAAACTATTGAGATAGTATCATCTGGGTACTCGAACTGAAAAAGTTACCACCCGAGTACTCAAACTATTGGGGTAGTATCATCTGGGTACTCGAACTAAAAAGGCTCCCACCTGGGTACTTAAACTATTGGGCATTACCATCTGGGTACTCCAGTAACGCGGGAAAATGAATTTTGATTTTTTTCTTTTTAAAAATTGATGAGTAGTGCTAAAATTTGTTATTTTTGTAAAAAAATAATTACAGATCCAAAAATTCTAATTTTTTTGTGTAAACTCTCCATGATGTACTCTACCTAATAAAAATATGAAACTTGAAAAAAAATATAGTTTTGTATATTTAAAAATTACCTCTTTTAATTAATAAATGAACTTCCATGAATTTTAATAATTAAAATAAATGAATGTCGAGATAAAAAATGTATTACATCAGAGTTTAACAGGCGAAGATATTGCAGTACTATAAAAGTCAGATAAAAATGTATTTCATCAGGAGCTCTAACTATGTTTTAACAAAAATAACAAATTCCAGCGCTATTCATTAATTTTTAGAAAAAGAAAAAGAATCAAAATTCATTTTCCTGCGCTCCTGGCGTACCCGGATGGTAATGCCCAATAGTTTAAGTACCCAGGTGAGAGCTTTTTAGTTCGAGTACCCGAGATGATACTACCCTAATAGTTTGAGTACCCAGTGGTAGCTTTTTCACTTCGAGTACTCGAGATGATACTACCCAAGTAGTTTAAGTACCCATAGTGCATTTTACTCTATTTAAAACTTACACTTAGTTTTATGTCTAATTGGCTTTGAAAGGTGCTCAAATGATTTTTATGTCCTTGTATTCCTCAGGTTTCAAGTTGTTTCTTCACCAGCAATGATGGTTATGATAGTCCTGTTTTTGCTAGTTTTGTTTAGCATATTTTGTACTAATGATTTTTGTTGTAGTTGTTAAAAACAGAATTTGTTTCTAATTCTTTACTGGTATGAAACTTACACATGTTATCTATGAAAATTACACCCAAATTGAAGGTGTAAATTATGTTATGTGAAGGTGTAAGTTTATTATTTTTAATTTTGTATATTTTAATATTATCTACAATTAAGTTTATTATTTTAATTTTGAAATTTTTTTCCATTTCATTAAAAATTTTGTTATCTTCCTAGTATAGAAAAAAATTGTAATATTTGTGGTTTCATTTTGTAATATTTGTATATTTTATTTTTCATTTATTTAAAATTTTCATTTGTTGACATCATTTATTGGTTTGGAAATTACAATTGTTCTTCATAAAAAATTACACTCAAATCTAAGGTGTAAATTATGTTATTTGAAGGTGTAACTTTTCTGTTTTGCAAAATTTTCCATTTCATTAAAATTTGCCTTTGTTATCTTCCTTCTATAGAAAACATCTGTTATCTTTTAAAATTATTTATTTTTTAACATTTTATATTTTATAAATTTTATTTTCTTTGATATTTGTTCATTTTTCTTTCTTGGCGTTGAGATGGTTTCTAATCTGAACCGTTTGAGGCATATTTAAAATCATATTGCTTTTCCATCATGCAAGTGCCTGTTGTTTTTTTAGCATCTCTCAACCGGTTGAGATGATTTGCTAATTCAACCGGCTGTAAGGTAGACACTTCCATTTTGAGTTTTCTCAAAATGAAAAAGGGAGAATGGACTAATCGCGAAAAAATACGGCTATAATAGTATATCAAGGATATATTTTGTAGTGCTTGTTCGTCCTAAATGAAGTAGTATATTTTATAAGTTGAATTTATTAATTTGTTGGGATGACTTCATCCTTCTTGTTTATAAGCATTGTTAATAAGCATGTGCTTATGAGGTTGTATGATGTATTGTTTGACCAACACATTCCTGTTTCAAAACCAAACTCAATATTTGATGAGTGAGAAAGCTAAAGTCCTATTCCTATTCCTCAAAATCAAACACTAAATTTGTGTATTATAAAGTCTGGTCTCCGCCAACAATTAAAAGATCATTTGGTTGTGCAATAGAAACTTCGGGGAGTTCTTGTGGAATTGCTGGCTCCGCCCGAGCTCGTGGATTTGCAAAATGCAACTCACTCCCGAGCCATACACCTATTCATTGCCTGGGTTGATTTTCCTAGCCTTCTCCATTTGTTCTTACCTCTTTCTGTAAGGCCCTTTTGACATAACTATGATTTAGGATTTTTTTTGTTGCTGGTCGTCTCTAGCTCTAGAAAAAATTGGAGCTAGAATTCTAGGAACATTAAAAGCTTCAAGTGGCGTGGCAAGTGATCATTTGAAAGCATCTAGTCTTATCACCTAACCATCTGGTGACAACAAAAAATCAGGGATATTATATTCAAGTTTGAATTCAGTGTAACGTACCTATTTACGTAAAAGCTTATTTTGTGTTCTATAGATTTTTTTCTTCTGAGAAGAAGTACTATTTCCCTCCATCCTAAATCGTAAGTTGTTTGACTTTTTGACATAAAGTTATAACCATTTGTGTTATTAAAAATTTGTATAAAATATTATTTTTTATCATAGCTTGCTTTATTAATAAAAGTTATTCAAGAAGATTAAATTTAACTATATTTTCATAAACTTTTTGAATAAGACAAGCGAAAAAATGTCAAACTGTCTTACAATTTAGGATGAAAAAAGTAGTTACTCCCTCCATCTCAAATTTTATAAATCATTTTAAGAATCATGGAGAGTCAAAACTTTTTTAAGTTTGACTAAATTTATTTGATAAGATAATAATAATTATGATGCCAACTAAATATCATTAGATTCTTCATTACTTATATTTTCATAATACTTCATTTGATGTCACAAATGTTTTTAGTCTTATCTACAATTTTGGTCAAATTTAAAATGTTTTGACTCTCTAAGATTCTTAGAATGACTTATAGTTTGGGATGAAGGGAGTACTAGTTATAGGTTCATGTTGAAAAGTACCAAACAAGCTTATGGGCTTTTATTTTGCTCATGTGCTTTAGTTTATTTCATCTATGGCATGGATGTTTAGGACTCCTCGCTTAAGTTTGTTGTGAGCCTAGCAATGTAAAACGATTCCAAGCATCATTAACCGTTTTGTATATTTCGTTTGGTAAATGAGGGAGTTTGCCAAGTCCTAAGTAAATATGACAAGGCTAAAAAAAGGCAATCTCCAATGGTCTGACATTATTCACTTGGCAAAAAAGAAAATTGCGGTAGCGAGAGGCGCGAAGCATGCGTGGGAGTACGCGCCAGGGTGAGGGGGGATTCTCGCGTCTCGCGAACGAGCAAGGCCAAGCCCAAACCGGTTGTGCATATATGGGAGTCCTTCTCAGATTTTTGCCAAGTTAACCAAAATATCAATCTTATTTGTCAAACCGTTGGATATGTGTTTTTTAGACTTTTTGTAAATACATGAATACAAAACCTATTTGCCAAATATTAGAGACTACAACTTTAGTTGAGTCCTGTTTTTTGAGTTTTGTTATTGTACTCCTAAATTACCGTGTACAGTTTATATTTAATTATATCAGATAATTAGGATCATTTATTAGACTTAAATGTTTATTCTTTTATGCAAGTAACATTGTCATGTCTAAAGTAAGAAAAAAATTATGTGCTGAACGTGTTCAACCTGAAATCCAATGTACGTCAAATCTATACGGAATACGTGTTCAATATATGTGAGAACTATGTACTTTATTAAAATCTATAGTTTTAGTTAAGTTAGTATATGTACACACTAACTTATGTAATATGTTTTAGATGATGGCCAGAATTCACGTTCTAATTGATATATGTTAGTTAATAATATCGTATCTTTTTTAGCAAAGAGAATCACCAAGAGTTTCTGAACTCACTCCTAGTTTTGATTTTAGCAAGATTGAAGAATTGCTGTCCAGCAAACTCTCTATCTCAATTCCCAGTTTCCACCCTTGAAAAGGGAGGGGCCGTGCCCTCGCTCTTGTGTCGCTCCCGTGATGATGTCATTAAACTATATTTTCTATTTCCCTATTTAGTTAATTAATTTAAAAAACTTGAAAATCAGTGACTCAAATTTATTTGAAGCATTACCTCATATAGTTAGTAAACAGAGTATTGTAGCATTGCTTTATTTTATAGAAGGGGCAGCAAGTACAGTTAACACGGCACGGCTTGCCTGGCCCTACCTGCCAGCGAAGTACTAGGAGTATGTACATCCGCTCCCCTTTTATCTGCAAGCCCTCCCGGCGCTCTTAGGCCTTCCACAATGTATAGCTAAAGTGCTGCTTATTTTGAGAGAGAAAAACTAGGAACCGCTCTTCCCATTGCAGTAATCGGTTCCAACTTTTACCGGCGCTAGAAAAAGAAGGAGCGGAGCAAGAACTTGCGTCGCTCCCAACAGTTGCCAAGTGAATAGAAAATCATTTCCTTTGTACTTTTGTGCTCAGCTGCTCCCAACGAGTACCAAGTTGCATGGCTGAGTAGTATTTTTAATCTCTTACACGGGTCCTGCCACTAGTGATGCTAGCTGCTGCATACACTGCAACATTTGAGGAGCGCTTCTGTTTTTAAGTGCGGGTCCTAACTTTTTTCTTGGCTCTACTTCCACATTGTGGAAGGCCTTATCCTACCCGCTCTCCCCGCACCCGGTCCACGAACGCTCCCAGCGCAACCGACGGCTCTCCACCTCTCCGGGCAACCGCACGCCCCGTGCACCGGGTCTAGCAGGCGCCGGAAGGATAGCCCGAACGTCTCTCCCGCGGCCGCATGCCACGCGGCCCGGCCCAGTGTGCGAGGACGACGCGGGCAAGCCGGTCAGGCCTCGTGGCAAACCGACAGGCCTCGGGCGTACGTGTCACGTGTCACATGCTGAACGACCCGGCCGTATTCACGTGCGACAGAGGACGAGACGATCGAGAGCGTGGTGCACTGCCATGTGCCATCGTCGCTACTTCGCCGCCCGCGCTTACTCGTACACGGAGCGGTCCGATCCGATGCTTTCTCACCAAAGCTCGTAGTTGTATGAGTACCGAGTACGGTGTGGCGGCCCTGCTGACCCGCGCGCCACGCCGGGTGCATGCAAGGGAACTTTTCGTTCGCGAGCGAGCTCGCCCTTGGCGAGTTGGCGTTTGGCCGGACGCGCGCCTGCAGCTGTGCAGCCCCCGAGCAGCTCTTGGCAGGCCTCCGATCCCCTGCAGCGCCCGCCGGCAGCCCCGGCCGGCCTTGTCAATTTGCTGCCGCGTTTTGGGCAAGGCTTGGCATAGCACTGGACCTAGACCAACCAATAAGCGACCTTCTAACCCAAAATGTCTGCTACAAAATTCATGAAGTTCAGTTCCCCATGTTCGTCTTGGCAATTTTGGAAGCGCTGAAATGGAGTTATTTTCATGAACAAAATGCTCACCCTTGTACATGTTGCGATACAGGGTTTTGTCGCAATCTAGTTTTCATAGATCAACAGTACTGCTCCTTCTTTGATTCTCTAATGTAGAACTTATCAGCCTTCCTTCCCCCTCAAACTAAAACCCTCTTCCGTGAGGCTTTGTACATCCACACGTTCAATAAGGAATAAAATTCAGGTGGTGCTCTTTCCCCTGTGAACTTTCAAAAAAAAAAAAGTTTAAATGAAGTGAGAATTTTTTTTTTACTTCATCTAGCACATTCAATTAAATTACATTATAGTATATTGTGATGTTTAGGGGTGTTTAGATTGCAACTTTATGGATATGATTGGTGGTCGTCATAGCAACTTTAATTGACATATCAAAAATTTAGCAACCATTTTGGCATATGTAATCCTTGGATTAGATGGTGAAAAACTCAATTATGTGTAGATACCATATGGCTAATTTTGATGATTTAAATCAACTTATTGTGATTTAATTTTTTCAACTTATTGTGATTTAATTGTTTTCAACTTAAACCAACTTGCGCTCTTTGCATGTTTTAAACGCAGACAAGAAAAAAAGGTGAAACTGAAGATACAAATACAGAACTTAATGCACCGTGCCGTGGTGGTGCTGTTTTTGCCTGGGGAAAACAAAACGGCCAGCAAAAACGGACTGGAAACTTTCAATCATTAAAGGGAGTGTCTCTGGAAGCAAAAGCGTCTTGGATCAAAGACGCACAGAGCATCAACCCGTGACCAGCGCCGTCTCTTGGTGAACTGAGGAGACCTATCGCATTCCACTATAACTAGGACACATCGGCTTCCCCTTTCCCCCTGATATACCACTCCTCCTTGCCCACCTGAAATTGGAGCAGAACGGTGACAATGGGGCGGGAAGGGCGTCCACCATTCGGTCGACCGTCGAGGGACCCCAAAGGGCGCTGGATGGCGCGCAAAGGTTCCCCTGCTTCCCAAGATGAAAGTTACGCGAGAGCGACATGGCACCGCCGCATGAAGAGGTGAGTAAGCAACAACCAAATCCCCCCCTAATCTAGTCATTTTCCATCTCTGCCAAATACGAGCTCATGCGTGTGCCCGCATCGATCGCAGCGCGGGAGGCCGGTCATAGTGATAGACGACTCTGATGACGATAGATCGGATGAGGAGCAGGACAACGCGATTAAGAAAACCCCAAATCCGAAAGCACCTGTGGCTGGTAAGAGGGCGGCAGGGGTGACTGCCAATACAGGCGCCGATCTGAATGTGCTCCAGGTAATGGATGCAGACTATTTTCCGTGATGCTTTGACAATGGGGGCGAGGGGCTGATCTGAACCTGCTGCAAAAACTAGTGCTTTTTCAACCTGCTGGGCAGCGGCATACCAAAAACCCCTGCAGCTTCCCGTGGTTTCCACGTGATGTTTTTTTTTTTTTTTTTTTACAATCACAGCGTGTGTGAATGAAACGTATTACCTGTGATTTATTTTGCGTCGTAGACTTCAGTTTTAGTAGTTAACTATTCTAAATAGGCAGTTCATATCATTTTTCACCCCAACCTTATCTGATGGCAGGCCTCCGGCTCGAGGCAGACCCGTCCAGGAAAGGAAGCATCGGGAAAGGTGCAGTGACCCCAATCTTAACCTCTAAACAAACTGTCAAAATCCTCCTATGTGTAACTGTTCTTACGATTCCACTAATACCACTCTTTGGACAAATACATTTTAAAATACTGAGGGTTTTTTCCCCAATTGAGATTGTGCATGCTCTGTTCATAACAGTTTTATGCAGCTTCTGCACTCTATGCTAAATTTAGCGGAAACATCCTTTAGGTCTTTAAAATTGCGTCCTCCTGTAATGCAGCTGATCACTTCAACACTATCTATGCAGCAGCTCTTTTGCATCCTGACAATAATATATTTTGCATCCTCATAGACATCCACTATTTTTTTTTTCCTCTAGGCACACATTGGAATGGGGAAACAGGTCGTTGGGACGAGTTCGGACCGCAAAATGGAAAAAAAGAAGCCTACACAGGTGAGTCTTGCTTAGTCATTCCCAAGCCACAAGGACCTGTCCATTTTTAATATTCTTCTGTTGTTCACGATAGACCGAAAAGAAAAGATGGCAAAACAATAAGCAAGAAAGTTTCATTCCATGACTCCGAACGTCTTCGAATGTGAAATGCATAGTCATTTTTTAGTTAGAAATATGCCATGTTGAGTGGTTTTGAAGGCTAGAATGTGACATTGATTTATAAAATATATACAAGACTGATGTCAATGCAACACACATATGAGATGTTACTTAATTTCATGAGATCACACTCCACTAAAATGTAATTTTCTAGCAGTTGAATGCATAATTCTGAACATTTCACTTCTCCCATAAAGAATAGCAACACTTGACAGTCCGTCGTTGATCTGTTGCTGCACTCAATGCCGATTGTAATCTTGTGTCGAGCACCTCTCGGTGCAACGCCTTCAGTTGTTTAGTTCCATTCCCAACAATGATTTGATCTTGTTTAAACCGGGTCCAACTAGGAGTTCTTGCACCATTGTCATAGTTTTTCTAAAATTTTTAGCATTTCTCAAGTCATTCTTCAGCCTCAAACTCGTATTCTGCACGAATATTATAATATGCATGTAGATCGGCTTCTTATCTATTTTTTTTAACAGACTCTCGCAAGCATGGAAAGGAAATGAAATCCAGCTCCGACAAAGCACCGGTGCCTCGAGCTATGATACCTATGAGCTGCAAGAGACACTGGATGCCTATGGTGACAAGTTTCATCGTGCTGAGAAGCTCATTTGTGGCAAGCTAGCTGCTAATGAAAAGCCAAAGGAAGCCGTTAGGGATGGACTGGAGTGGCTCCGTTCTGAAATGATAGACCTTGCTTTTGAGCGCCCAACGAAGAAGAGGAAGTCCCACCATAAGAGGACTTGAACTCTACTCCATATTCAAGTGGTGGCTAAGATGTGCCGGTGCCCCAGTGGTTTCCTAAGACTAACGGTTTAATAAAAAGTATTTTGTAGGGCCTGTTCACAACTTTATTGCATTTCAAACCCTTGGACAAAAAGTGTCTTAGTGCACGTGATCTTTGCTATGCCGTGATAAGTACCACAAGTTATCGTTCTTCCACCAACTAGTGTCTCTACTAGTACAGAGTAGGGAAGGAGGAGGTCGTTTAAGGCCAGGCCCGTCGATTAACAGGAGCAAAGTGTGCGACCGTTGAGGGCCTCCACAATTTCAAGGCCTCCAAATTTATATTAAGTAGTATACTAGTAGGTAATAGTTAATATTTTAAATATAATAAAAATGTAGCATGTCTAAAAAAGGCTTGCAAGTTACAATTCCTTATTTGTTAATTAGATCAACTTAGCCATGTAACGGCCAATGGTCATATCCAACAGGCTTGCTTGGCAATTAGCTTCTAGTATGTTCACTTTTCTCCTCCTGTTTTTCTTCCACTACTAGCGGATGCTATTTTGTTACTTGAGTATTACTCTATAATTTGTACTCTATTAGCATTAAGATTTGACATGTCCTTAATAGTGTAAGACCAATATATATATTCTGAAAGTTTATACCTTGTATTTTATCAATTTTTAGGGCCACGTCGTTTATTTCGCCCATCGACATGCAGAGGGAGATGAGCTGGTGAGCGGCGGGAGCATGTATTTCATTGAGATCGTGTGTACTCCTAAAATCGCAAAGACAAAGGTGGTGTGGTGGGGAGGGGGTGGGGTTGGCCACGGCCACGGCCCTAACGTGGCTTCGCCAGTGGCCGCCGTACTGCCCGCCAGTGCCCAGAGGATCGGGGGTGCCGCCGGCCCGTGCCTGCCCGCCCTCAGTGGCCGGCCGGCAGCAGAGCAGGCAGCGGACCAGGGGCAGCTCACGAGCGCGAGCGCTAGCTAGCTGGCGGCGGCTAGCATGTGCATGGCGAGGATTGTTGCGTGCACGGCCAGCTCGTGCACGGTGCGCGAGTGCGCGAGCAGTGCGTGCGTGCGTGAGTGAGTAGTTTTATTTTCTATTCTTTTTTCTTTTCCTGTACCAACATAGGTAATTACTTAATAATTAATAACAAACATGATATTATTCTTTTGTCCTAATAATCCACATACACAAGTTATATTTATCATATTTGTTTATGAAAATTATGTATCATTTATGTGTGTTGAGTTGGGACCCGGGTCAGTTTCAGTTTTGGACTGACCTCCTCCCAGAGTTTATATTAAGTATCAATGCTCGCGATTTAGCTAAGTACAACTCAATCAATACAATGCCCTAGAGCCATTTGAAGGATAAAAAAAAATAAACCCATAGAATTTGTTTCCGATGGTTTCTCGTAGACCTTTAACTTGATCGTATCATCCGAGTGTTGTGGGTTCACAATTGGGTGTTTCTTTAGGGTCTGTGAGTCTTTTTAATTCCTCCAGCCATGCAAAAACTTCACACTAAAATCTTTGGATTAAGTCCACTTTTTTTGGCCAACTATTGAGTCCATCTAATTTTAACCTGTAAACTACAAAATCGTCTAATAGTGGCACCTAAACTATCAAAACCATTCAATTTTAGTATATTGGTATGATCAAACAAGGCTGTTTTGTCCAATTCAACATGGGCCAAAGTTTGACCGGCATGCCACGCTCAAGTTGATGGCAATGTGTAGGACAACAACCTCTATCCCGGTGACCGTAAAATAAATGTAATAAATGTCTTAACTTGTTAAGAAAATTTATTAACTTGGACAAGAACATGATTTTCATATACTTTATGAAAATTCTAATAGTTTTAACTAAATGGTGGGGCAACAACGCGGGATCCAAAGGGGTAAACAATCGTCCCCTGAGAGCCATGAAAAAAATCCAGACGACTGGATTATAGCAAAACCCTAATACAAAATACTATATTTCATTTAGTTTTGTATTCTATTCTAGATATACTGTATTTCATTTCGTCAAGTAAAAACAGTTTACGTCGTCGGAGAACTCCCACTTCCAATCACTAAAAAAAAAAATACTTGAAGCGCCCCGCTCTTGCATTCAACCCTGCTCGACAAGCACCACGAACCACACAATGCCTTCTCACTGATTCTCTCTCCAGCACATGTTGCACATCAGAGGTGTGGGTGTGGCCTTTAATTCTTAGGTGAGGATGACGTTGACCAAGGCCACGTGACGAGAAAAGGATACTCTCACTGATACTCGAATTACCTGAGCCTCCCTGTCCAATCTAGTTGATCCCAACTGATCGATTTCGCAAAATCTGCTCGCCAATCAAAAAAAAAAAAAAGACGCCGCATGGGGATCGAACCGTCGTCTGCAGCTTGGGGCGCGGACTGCTCACCACACCAGCTACGCTCAATTGTTGCACAGAAGTTTTGTTTTTGACTCAATTGTGTAGAGATGTTAATAGGGGGAACTCGCCATTAACAACAGTGCCTTGTCAGACACTCGCGCTAGTACCTGGAATCCTGCCCGGGCCCGGTTATATGAAGGAATCGTCGTCGGAGCGGGGAGACGGTGAGGCCGCGACGCTGAAGCGCCTCAACGACATTCTTTCGACACGGCCGCGGAGGAGCGAAAGCGGGTGGCGTCGCGGCTCGCCAAGCTCGGTGCCAACGCCGACGCCGCCCGCACTCGTGGACGTGGAGCGCGCGATGCTGCTCGTGCTGTGTCGGCCCCGCTGAGGTGCGCGCCGCACTGCTGGAGCGCCTCATGGCGGCGCAGGACTCGTGGGCGCGCCGAGGCAGCCAGCCATCTCCGGCGAGCCGTGCTGCGCCGGCCATCTCCGTCGTCGCTTCGTTCCGCTAGCTCCGCCTCGACGTCGCCTCTGCCTTGACGGCAGGGAGTGCTACGCGCTCCACTTCGATGGCGTGCTGCTCCGAGCGGCTCTCTTCTCCTTCGTGCTGGGCCGCGCCATCCTCTGCGCTGGGCGGCACCGTACTCTCCGTCTTTGCCATGGAGCTCTGCGTGCGTGTGTGTTTTCTTTTTCTTTCGAGCGGGCGGCTTTGTTGAGAGTGGAGGTTTCATATAGGGTAAATCTTTACTTCACTCGAGTGACACGGTGAATTTGGTCACTCGATTTTTTTGTCCGTCCGATCGGGCTTGCGTTCATCTGGTCCTCCGTCTTTCGTTTGTGTGTGTTGTTTCTCTGAAATGTGGGCCCCATTTGTCGGCGCCTTCTCTTACGTTTTTGGGTAACGCGCCTTATTTGCTTGTTTGGAACTGGATCGTTGAGTCCGCCGGCGCCGCCCATTTCTTTTGTGTGTTTCCTCTCTCTTCGTCTTCTCTGTCTGGAAGCTGAGCGGTGGCGATTGGGTGCCGCCGCGCAGGCGATGAGCTAGGGTTCGTGAGTTCTTCTCCCTTTTCCCCTTCTCATTCCGTTTTCCATTGTGTTTCTCGTTTTAATCCATCTAGGGTACGGCGTGCTAATGGATTTCGTCTTGGATTGGCTTTCCCCCTTCGATTTCGAGTTGCTCATGACTTCCCTTTTTGTTCTGGAGGTTGCAGAGGCCTTGATTTGAGGTGCCTTTGATTTGATCTGGTTTTTTGCCTGGATTGAAGTGCTTGTTATCTCGATTATGATACCTTTTATTTTTCTTATTTTTTCTATGCCCGTCGATTATGCTTCTAGATGAGGCTGCTCGCTAGGTTATCGACATCCACGAGATCAATTTGTTAAGGTATGTGCCCCTCGCTGCCCTGTCTCTTTCTGTTATTTGCTATTAATGGTTGACGCGTGCTGTCGTTTTGTCCTTTTTATGATTCTACGAAATGTTATGAACATATTTGTACTGTTTATGGTTTAGGAATTGTTTTGATCCAGATTTTGAGATCTGGTTTAGATGATTAGCTACGGTGGTGTCAGTTGCTGAGTGTAGTTGAATTTAAGATCTCAAAATCAGTTGTATTGTTAATTAGCAGTAGGATGGAAACAGATAGACTTGCTATCTTAGTATCTATCTGGTACCTGATGATGATTGTCCTATTTGCATCAAACGGTGCAGCATTAGTTTCGTGTATTTATGACCAGATTCCAAAATGGGACCACTAACAATGTCAGAATAGTTGAGTTCATATAGAACTAAAGTAAAATTTGTCACCTTGAATTGGTCGTTGAACTTATCGAAGTGCAGCCGCACTCCTCCAAGCAACTCCTGGACAAACTCATTGCTCTGGCAGGGGATCCGCGTGGCCTCAGTGTATTTATGATATGATTCAATTCATTTGTTACGTTGTTTTTAAGGAATGGTAGCTAGCTAGGTTGTGATAAGATGATATGATGGTCCATTAACACACTGTTATATGAAGCGATTACTACCTAATATATAGCTTCATTGTGTCTATTGGTGAATGAGAAGGATTATATTTGAGCTGCCTTTTGTTCTGAACCAGGGAAATCAATCTGATCAATCTGTATTTCTTTTTTGTTGATATGTTCTTATTTAAATTTATAATTTGCATTTCATAGAAAACATCTGAGTAATCTGGTCAATCTGAATGTCTGTTTAATCTCATCAATATTTATTTCTTTTTTGCTAATGTGGTCTCTATAAATTCTCTAATTTGCCTTCCTTAGAATACATCTGACATATATTTGGTAATCTGAACATCTATTTTATCTAACTAAACTTTATTTGCTAGTTTCAGTCTAGGTGAATTTAAGATATGCAATAGAAGTGAATTGCAAGTTTGGATTGTGAACTTGATTTTTGTCTGCCCATTATGTTTGTGGTTTTTAGAAACTGGTGTCCAATGGGAATATGTTATTTACTTGAAATTATTATTTAATTTCTTATGGAAAGGACCAGGGGGCATGCTAATGGTTTATGATGGTAGAAACTTGTTCTTGAACTGTAGTGCTAAGGCAATATTTGTTTGATCAATTTATGGTCGTGTGTAGCAGGCCTCATCTTTCTTTTAAATATGTTTACAATTTTTATTTATAAATTTTACACTTGTAAACACACTGTAATTTATGAGGTATAGGAGTGTAAATTTTGGTCTGTTACTCTGTCATTCATAGGTGATGTTAGTATTTACTTTCTTCAGTGTCAAGTCTTAAAAATCAATTGAATTGGATCAAAGCAATCACTGTGTGTTTTTATTGTTTTTGGCCCTTGTATTCAGTTGCTTGTTCTGAATGTGTGAGAGGATTGTGGGCTCTGGTGGTATGCTGGAGCCCATGGTCTTATAAGATTTCTATCTTCCTCTCCTATTTTTTGAAGATTAGAGCTGACTGATCTTATGTTTTGTCTTGCACTTTCTAATGATTGTTGGCTATTATGATGAGCCTATTCAATTTGTAGAGAGGTTTGTAATGGAAGATATGTTGATATTTGATTTCCCATCAATCTTGTATGTTGCCTATTAATTATTTGTTTTGTTTTCTAGTGATGGATCAATTTTTTGTGTTCGCTATTGTGGTTGGGCTCAAGATGGCAACTCTGAAGCTGCCCATTATCAATTTTGTACAAGTAAGATTTGATTGGTTCTGATAGTTCCTCTCTCACATTCAGTCATCTAGTTTCAGTATAGTTTTTTTTTTTTTTCTGAACATGAGTTTCAGTATAGTAACTCAGGTGGCTCGAAACCTGTTTATTGAAGCCGGCCTCAGTAAGTTGGTGATCAAGGACAAGGAAAAATTTCCATGCCTTTTCATGTGAAGTTTCAATGTATGCTATCAATCTAAACTTGGTTTACATTTGCTTTCAGCTATCAGTCTTCCAGTCTGAACTGCTTCTTGAAATGGTACTGACACTGGATGACAGACTAAGAGCCTATTAGTGTAGTACCTTTTTTCTGTATGACCAAAAAAAAAAAAAAAAAAAAAACCCCGACAGGAAGCCTATCGGGCACTGCAGTTACTTATAGCTTGAGAGACATGTCTTCCGGCTCCACCGCCGCCGCCGAGGTGGCGAGGTCGCCCGTGCGTGGCCCGCGGCAGAGAGGAGGTGCATCAACCAGCAATGGCGACACGACGGAGGAGACGCAGGATCCGTTGCGATGTGATGCAGGAGACCGCCGGCATCGCCGGATCCGTTGTCGGCGCTACCGCTCCGCCCTCCCTGACGCATCTTCTTCACCGGCAGCCGCAATCGCCGGCCAATCCGCTCAGCCCTATCCCTCTTGGATCTGCCTCGCTGGATCCTCTTCTCCTCCACCGGCAGCTGCTATCGCCGGATCCGCCGCCGGCTCCTCCGCTCCCCTTCTCCACCATTTTGGCGATGCAAGCGCAGGTTCCATGACGGGAACAAGAAGAGAGAGAGAGGAAGACACAGGACAGGAGACAGAGCGTAGTGGCAATACAGGTCTAGTTGTAGCTTTGCCTTGGTCCATGTGCCCACTCCTAAAACGACAGTAATATTGGGACGGGAGTACTCCATCAACAGGCCGGTGGACGCGACCGGGCTGCGCAAGGCGCTGCGCCGTGGCCAGAGGAATCCACTGCTGCTGCGCGGCCTCTCATCTCTCAAATCCATTGAAGGCGACGAGACATCATGCATGCATGCTTGCTTGCAAGATCGAGCAGCCGAGCATGGCCTGAACTGCTGAACATGGCGGCCCGGGTGCAGTCTCGGGCTATCTATCGTAGTCGTACAAGTCATTTATGGCCAAGCTAGTGTGTCTTTTTGTGGGTGTGAACACGATCGAGGTAGCATCAATGCACCAGCTACTCCTATCCTCCTGCTTGCTACTCCCTCTGCTTCCTAGTTGCTACTCCCTCTTCCTACCCACACCAGCCCGATGCGCCTGCGCGCGTTGGCGTGTTGCCTTGCCTCTCGTCCGGTCAAACAGGGCGTTTGCTTGTGGAGGGAGGAGACCGGGACCGGACGGCAGGACACAGGGCGTCCAGCTTGCAGCCTTGCAGCTGCTGGAGTGGCAGGCCGCGCGGGCAGCACAGCGTGGAGGCTGGAGCTGGAATCTTCAGGCCTGGGGGCGGGCGATCAGCGGGGCAGCCACCCCGGGCTAGAGTTTCGTCGCGACGCGGGTGCGGGACGGCAAGACGGTGGTGGAGCAGCTCTTCTTCCACGACCCCGACGGCAATCTTTATTAGTACGAATTTTGCACCATGAGCTATGCCTTATAATCTTGCCACGTGTCACTCGCTCTTCATAAGGCCGTGTCAAGCTCGCTCTTTACAAGACCGCTCTTCATAAGGCATGTTCACAAGCCACAGATCAAGCCATGGTTCTCGAGAATACGGTCGTACACCTCTCCAGCTAGCCGGTACTACTCTTCTGGAGAATATTGTACGGTCGTACTCCGTACCTCTCCAACTGGTGGTGGTCTTTACGTACCGCTACTATATAGAATGAGGGTTTTACGAAGCACAAAAATTTACACTTAGTTTCCCTTGAATCCTTAAAATTGAATTTATTTCAATAATAATTATAATTTAGAAATTAAGCTAATATGAATGTATATGAATTATGGATTATATTTATATATTATTGTTAGTATATGGGAGAGATACTATGTGTTGTATTTCCACCATAAAGAAGCAAGTTGCGTGTTACATAAATTGGAAAAATAGAAACATTGAACGATAATCTATAGAATCATTTTTTTATTTTCCAATCTATGAATTTGAGATAGATTTTTTTGATCTATGAATTTGAGATAGCTTTATATGCAAAAACTTTCGGGCTCGGCTGATAGTTTTTGCATGTAATAATTCAGAGAAAAACACTATACTATGGCTGAAAAGTTCAAGTGAACATGACATTTGTAACTCAAATAACCTAATTTATTAAGTAGATTTTGATTCCTCCAAATACAAGCGATAACAAATATACATATGTTCTCCGCAATATAGTAACAGCTAGCTAGAATTTCTCTCTTTTATTAAAATAATACTTAGATGTAGCTTAAAGATTTAGGATTCCAGGCATTTTCACTCATTTCTATTTTTTTCTGAAATGATTTCACCTCTCTCTCATTTTTCTACGAGACGAAACTACCCCTTGCATTATATTAAAGAAAAGAAAGCGGATCTCTCCTACTACTCGCACCAGTAGCGAGCGCGACGCCCGATGCCAGCAGCCCTGCGCCGGTGCTCTCTGCTCCTCCGCCGCCTCCCCTCCCCTCCCCTCCCCTCCCCTCATTTGCCTCCCGAAGACCCCCATCATTTGCTCTCTCGTTCCTCCGCCCTCCGCCGGCTCTCGCTCTGACCCGCCTCTCATTGCTGCGCGCGCTCTCCACCACCTCTCGCTCCTCCGCGTGCGATGGCCGGCGCGTACGGAAGCTTGGGCGGGCGCCGATGGCAATGGCGGCGCGGCGGGGCGGCGGCCAGGGCCCTGCGGCCCGGCTGCGCCGGGCTGCAACTCATGCCCGGGTTCGACGGCCCGGCGCCGTGGGTGCCTCGGCATGCATATCGGATGCCGCGGCTGCCGGCCCGTGCCGGCCGCCCCCGGGCGGCTTTGGCTGCTGGGCGTGCCGGGTTGCAATGGCTGCGTCAAGCGCAACGGCACCGAGACACCTACGCCGGCGGCGGGGCTGCAGCGGCTTTTGGTCCAAGTGCGGCGGCTGCATCATCTGTAACGCCGGCACCGTAGGCGGCAGAACCGCCCGGCAGGGGCTGCGCGGGTGCCCCCGGCTGCCCGGCTGCCTTCGCCGGCAAATGCTGCAGGGCGCTTCGACGAACTATGACGCTGCTGCTGGCGACGGCGGCTTCCTGCCGGCCTGCCAGGCGCCGACTTCCCCCTTTGTCGTCGACGTCACGGCTGGCAGAGGCGGCGAGGCGCCGGCCATCATCTTCCAGGCGCCGACTTCCCCCTTTGTCGTCGACGTCACGGCTGGCAGAGGCGGCGAGGCGCCGGCCATCTTCTTCCAGGCGCCTTCGACGTATTCGACGATCCTCAACGCCGGCGCGGGCGCGCAGACGAGGGCCTCCTATCGGACATGTTCCAGCAGCCTCGTCCATCCGGCGCGTTCGAGCCGCCTCGTCCTTCATCGACCGCCCCTACCCCGCAGCCTCCCCTGACCGGGACCACCAACATGAACACTGAGGAGACGGTATTAAGCCTAGTTTTTTTTTAATTTATCACGGTATTAAGCCTAGTTTGACTTAATATGATAGCAATCTAATTCATTCCAGCCTAAATCATTTAAGGCCAGGCATTCATTCCATGTGCAGAACTAATTTCATAATTGATTCCATGTGTAATAGATTAATTCATAACCGCTTTTTTGAAACTCATCAGTTCCACTTTTTTTGTTAATTAAACAAAAAAGATATTTCTTTGGATAAAGAATAATAATAAAAATGGATTCTCGATGCTTTGATTTTAAAATTCTTATTTCAACAGGATAAAAAGATAGGGCTAATTATATTGACTTTTAGTGAATATGAATTTAAATAATTTGTATTTTCGGTTATATGTTTCCAATGCAAAACTTTACTAGGATCAGCTACTTTCCTCCCATTAGAAATATATAAAAACATCGGGTCTATATGAAGGGAAACTCTTTTATATATATAAGGACAGCTTTAGGTTAAAAATACACCCATGATGCAAATTACTAGATTCAGTATAAAAATACTTTCATGACATATAGATATATAATATAATATCGTAGCCTTTGAACTTATATAATTGCATAATTATCTTGTGCTGACTTGCATCACTTGCTGTGACACGTACGGCCTTTCCACATCATCATTTGATTTGCGTTTTGTTCTTTAGAAAAAAAATCTCAGCTGCATCTCCTTGCACGTGATTACATACTCTGAGCTTGTTTGTCATAGAATAAAGATTGTGTATCTGCTTATGTACCAATCCAAGAGTACAAAATTAAATAAGCCGAATCCAGCTGGTTGGGGAGGTACTTTTTTCTTTTTTTTTTTTTGCAAAATGCTTGCATGCTTGCTTCATAAACGTCGTCTGTGCACGTACGCATACATCACTCATCACTTGGAATTGTTGGAATCGGTACTTGTCCACTCAAGCAATAATCAAAATATCTTGCTATAAAAGGTAATAATCAAGATATATATTAATGCATTTCCTCTAATTAGCTTTAATTTCCTGTATGAAACGGGATCGAAGTTCTACAATTCTACATATATAGAAGATATTTGTCAAATGAGAATAATGTAATATAATAAATATAACATGTTTGATTTAGATATGAGGGCTCAATTACATCCGAGATTGTTTTGTACACTACATGTTCCAATTCTATCATTATTAATTTGAGCACTATTCTATTTACATGCATGAAATATATATGAAGACCACCGGGACCGGAAGGAAGACCAGCACCACCGGGACCGAAAGGAAGACCAGCACCGGCGGGACCGGAAGGAAGACCAGCACCACCGAGCCCAAAGGGAAAATCGGTAAATCACGTCTCAGCATTCTAGGGAAAATGAAGGCGTTTTTCAGAATTGGCAAAAGTGGTAAATCACGATCATGTGGGTTGAACGCACATGAAAGCCAGTTCCTCTCCAATTCCAATGAAGTAGGACAGCAGGCCGTTGTTCATGCCCATGATGAGGAGAAGAAAATGCTGGCAGAAATGATCGACAAGTACTGGAACGACGTGGCGATCATGCGCCGTGAGGCGCGGATCCAGCTCGTGGAAGAAGCTCCAGCCGAGGTGGAAGCTCCAGCCGAGGAGGAGGACAGTGACATGGAGGGCTAGACCCTTTCACATTGACATGAAGGCTGCTGCCAACCCTCCTGGCAGTGGAGTTGGTTGCCTCAAGCAGCTGGTCTATGGAGAATAGAGACCTGTGATATGCTGCTGTGGTCCAATCTTTTGTAACAAAATTAGAATTTCTATGCTGGAACTCATGTAGTTGGCATGCTCCCTTTTGTGAACTTATTTGGTATGCTGGAACATATGTGAACTTATTAGGTACTAGTGACATGGCGCGCGCCCGTGTGCCGTTGAATATAGTAAAGGCACTGGTGTTATTTGTTAGCGTTCTAACAGTTCTTTTATTATATAGATGAGTTTGTGGATCTTTGGCATAACTGGAGTGGTGAATCCATAAGGTAGGACCATCTGAATATTTTCATGTATGTAAATCATCATCTATGAAATATACCAGATGCTCAGAACATATAGTGACTGTGTTACTATACCCACTTATTTAGAAGGTCCAATTTTGTTTATCTGAAGAAGCAATGCAAGGAATAAAAGGCTGGTTTCCAGCTATCTAATGATGCCATGGCTGCAATTGAAAATAAATGACTTTCTTCACCTGAAATTTTGAATGTTGTATCTCCAGCCTGAACAATTCCACGTCCTGGCGATTGGTGATTGACCTAAGTAAAAGCACTCGCTGTAGATCACTTGCAGGAGGTGTCGTTGGAAGATTGCCTATTGTTGTCAGTAGCTTTGAGACTATGATACATTTAATGTTTTTTTTCTATTAAGCTGCACATGATCTCAGTAAAATCCTTCATCTTGTATGAAGCTGAATCTTACCATTTTGGTCTTGACTGGAAGGAAGATTCAGGCAGCTTCATGCCATCATCTAGCGTTGCATTTGGCGTAGAGAGGTTTTCATCGTCAATGGTATCCTGTTGGTGGTACAGAAATATTTTAGCAATCACTTGTATGGAAAACAGTGAAACAAGAGGTATTTACAAATGCATATATGGTACCATGTCCAACCATCTGTCATTTTATTCAGTTACCTCAGATGATGTGAACCAAATGAGGTAGGTAAAATAACAATTGAGGCGATAAACTATTTGGGGCTGCTAACAGTTCCTGACTTGAAATTATAGCTTCTATGATATCCACTTGAGCAAGAACATATCAAGAATTGGTGTGTGAATTTAGTCCTGTTCTAAGGTTCCAATATTGTAATCTAGAAGGTTGGAAAAGTATGTTCTATTCATGTATTCGTTTTATTGGCTAAATGTTCAGTCAGAGAGCAATGACCACAAAAGTGAACAATAATTTCTCAAAGGTTCCCGAACTTTATTCATCTCAAGAAATCTTTATTCGTGTATATAATAACTGGAAATATATTAGACCCAACCATTCATCGTAGTACTCGAAAACACACAGCTAAGAAAATAATAGTTGACAAAACATCAGTTACAAATTTTACCTTTCTTTGCTTCTGGCATGAATTGGTGCCTGTACTATTTGCTGCTTGGAAATGGTTATTTCAGCACTGATCCAGAAGAGGCACTCTACAAAGCCAATGAAATCAAAAGCACGCTAAGCACATAAAAATGGCAAGCATTACTTTCCCTAGGTAATGAGATCGGAATGTAAAAAGTGGAAAATGGAGGCATGATACACATAAAAAAATGATCTATTTGTCTGAATGACGTATACTACCTAAGCGCACACCAGAAGTTGAAGCCTCATTATTTGAGCATAATGGTACCATTAGCTATTAGTAATAGATAACATTGTATCCTTGCCACGAGAAAGGCGTTCATCAGATCTAACATGCCAATTGAAATTTATGGCAGTGGATTGTGTCTAAACTATTATCTGAGCAACAGCTAAATGTTTGTTTTTCTAAATTTCAGTGGCTGAGTTACAGCTAAACATTTGTTTTTCTAAATCAACCTCTGAAAGAGAAATATGTCCATAGCATGCAGCTAAAGGATAAAAGCAGCCAATTTCATAGGTTATGGGAACATAAACCATTGCTACTCTCAACATTAAATATTTTTTCAAGAAAAAAAAAACACCGAAACGAGCACCGACTCGATCAGGCGGAAAAGCCTTCGGGGATTCATTCACTCGTGACTCTCGCTCCCCCGACGCGCGCGTCATCATGCATCCGCCTTTGGGCCTGTTCGGCTCCCCGCCGCCGTTCCACACGCCGCAGTCCACTCCGTCGAGCCTCCCCATGCCTTGCTCGGCCGCGCCCCCGTCAACAGAGGCGGCTGCGGAGAAGGCTATCGCGGCCGCCCCGCCGGGGTCGACGAGGTACGGGTCGGTGCGCACCCCCCCGCCCGCCGAATTCCACACGCTCCCCGATCCGCTCCCTCGAGCCTCCCCTCCGCCGCCGCCGTCGAGCCTCCACACCGCGGCCGCCGCCGCAATGGGAGGTTTACCTCTGCGCATGCTTCCCTCGCCCGCGCCCCGGTCAACGGAGGTGAAGAAGGATGCCATCGCGGCCGCCCCGCCGGCGTGGTCCCCGCGGGGGTTGACGAGGTACGGGATGGCGAGGACCTCCTCTTCCTCGACGGCGGCGCGGAAGGGGAAGGATAAGAGGAAGGAGAAGATCTCGGCGCCGGCGCCAGCGGGGACCTCCAATGGCCAGGTAGTATGAAACCCTGATTTGTGATCTGTTATTGCTTCTAATCTGGGCAAAATTTGCTCGTTGTCCCTCGGCGGCGCCCGGCCATGAGCCCATGCTTGCCGTGACGTTGTGACACCGGCTACGTGCTCGCCGTGAAGCCTACGTCGCCGTCGCGAGCCGCTGCGCGGGCGAGCGCGAGCATGCGCCCTCGCAGTCCACCCGCACGGCGAGCACGAGCGCGCCGGCGAGCGCACCGCCGCGCGGGCCAGCGCCGCCACTGCGCTGGCCGCTACACGGGCAAGCACGAGCACGCGGCCTGTATGCGTGCGTGCGCCCGAGCGGCCGAGCCCTCGCTGTCTCGCGTCCGAGCGCGCGTCCCAGCCCCGCTCCGGCGACCGGCGTTGGCAGGGAAGAGGAAGATTGGGCGGCGCTGGTGCGTGCTGGATGTGATCTGTACGGGAAGGGAAGAGATAAGGCTAATTAAGGGACAAGGGCATAATTCCATTTTAGTGTCCATAGATTAAATTCAGATAAAATAATGGATGGAGTGTCTTGTAGCATACTGACAAGGATTTTCAGTGTCTTTCGGCAAAGACAAATTTTTTTGATGGATTGTGGCAAAAGCCACACTTGAACGGTGTCTCAGACGGCAAATTTTGCCTCTAATTGTTATTGCTTTTAATCATTTATTGGTTCTGATTTTATTGCTTCGCGTTTTGCAGAATCCAGAAATGAACCACATGTTCCTTGGAGTAGCCGCAGTTGATAGATCCAACCAAGAAGATGAGGAAGGTGACCACCTAACCCCACTAAGCACTGGAAGCAATGTTAGTAGGAGCTGCGAACGCAGCACTGGATCCAGCCCGAACAAGAGGTCAAGGAGTCCAGAAGTTACGTCCATGTTGGACAAGACAATGAAGGAATGTATAGAAGATATGCAGAACAAATGGGACGCTAGGCGAAAGCACTCGAGGATAAGGAGAAGGAACTGGGAAGGATGATTGTGCGAGTGCAGCAGATGGCAAGAGAGTGTGGTGCAAGCGAGGAGACCCCGGATCTGTGGATTGGTGTCTTGGAGATGACCTATTCTAAACGTGCGACCAAGTTCTTCATGGAGTCCGACCCGGTCGGAAGGATGGCCATCATTCAGCACTATGCCAAGGTCCGTGACCTCATTATTAGGAACACGCACCTGAAGGTATGTTCTTGGCCATTGTCTGGATAAGACCCTTCCTTTTCAAACATCGAAGTTCCTTCCTGGCCAAATCAATGCTTACTTAATTAGTGCCTTTGTTATTGGAACACGACTATCGTTGGCCACTATGCCCTCTTATCCATGCAATCGAACATAATGTAGTATTGTGAACCATAACTACGTACGTGATGTTGTTTCTAGAAGTATGTTTGTCATGATTTGTGGTTTGAACATCTTTAATGTAGCGGGGTTGTTGAACTTTTCACGATGTTTTTTATTATATTTGAAATATGTGTTTTTTTATTATATTTGAAATATGTGTTTTTATTATATTTAAAATATGTGTTTCTGTTGCCACATATAGAGTTGAGTAAGCACGATAGTTTTTTTTGATTTGCGCGAGAGGGATGCAAAACCCGATGAAGATTCGAAGAGGAGTGGGAGAAGGATTTTTTCAACATTTTTCTAGAGAGTGGTGTCGTTGGATTCAACCGTGGTATGTATTTGTATGCTACGCATCCGGACAAGTATATCGTGGAATAGGGCTGAGTATAGAAAACGACCCTTGACTGGGCTAGAATGGGTAGAGTGGAAGTAGGCGAATAGTACTGCACAACATGTCTAGAATGATTTATTGACAAATAAATATCACCTTTAATCTACAACCAAGTCTACCTCTATTGAGGCTCTAGGAATGTTCCTTTGGATCCTTGGTGCTCCACAATCAATTAGGCCGAGTCATACACCTATAATACAACAACGTCTTTCCTCATCCACCTATAGTACACCTAGCTGTAGTTCATTACAGTTTTCTAATTAAAACACTTTTTACAGGTACTTCAAAATGCGGCGAGAACCACACGGTAGATAGAAAGGAGATATTCAACTATACACATTCATCTTTGAGAAATGTCATTGAAAGGGCCAGCCACCATGTGTTCATGCGCCTATGAATGCTTTTCGTGACTCCATTGCGCTTGGGCTGATGAATACGTCTTGACAAATGTGTATGTTTGAGGTGCTTGTACTTGTTGATCACTTGTAACATTTTTAGAAATGTGTATGTTTGAGGTGCTTATGTACTTGTTGAGCACATGTAACATTTTTCGGACGTGGGATGGTTCCATGAGATTTGTTGCGGTGAATAAAATTAAATGTTTTGAGTGAAACTGCTATCGCCATGCAGCATGCAAGGTTATGCATGCACAGGTCATTCAAAGGCATATGTTTGTTAACTTTAGGACCTGTTTGAATTACATGATTTTCAAAGGATTGGCATATTCCTTTTTGGTTTGCTGACTGTTAGGTACCATTTGGAACAGAGGATTGAGTCTTGCGTTCCCCTGGAAATTAAGGTTTCATCTGCTGCACAAAATAGTAAATTTTACATCCAGCCCGATGCCCGAACCAAAGTTTTGGTGGAGTCGGTCTCAGGCAGCAATGGTGAAGGAGGCTGCTGCTGCGAGCTTCATTTGTTGTGTGTGTTGCAATCCTGTTTGTCTAGTTTCTATAATGCTCATTTTATTGTTGGTGAAGCGAGCATTAGTTGACTCCATGTACCCTTGATGTGTTGTGATGCTAGGTGCCGTGTTTTTTACTTTCCAGCCTATTTTTTTAAAAGTTCCTCGCATAGACCTATGGCGGTTTCATTCTGAAATCTGGACCCTCGGCTTGGCGCCAAGGCGATACATCTTGGCGCCGGTATTGTTGGCGCCAAGCCAACAGGTCACGTGAGCAAGCATGCTAGTATGGCGGTGAAATGGTGCACGGCTTGGCACCATTGATGTTGGCGCCAAGCTCGGCATTTGAAAGTGAACTGGTAAAATTGTTGTGAGACCGGTGTAACATGTTCACCTTGGTTCAGCTGTAGGGTGGACGTGACTTGATCGTAAGGGACTGGGTTCGAATCCCAAATCCATCTTTATTTTTTTTCTACAATATTTTTTAAAGAACAAAAACTCTTTTTTCTGCAATTTTTTGTAAAGAACAACAAGGGCAATTGTATTGCATATTAAATACGGCAATATATAATGGCAATTTTATTTTGCTATATTTTATTTTTATAAGCAATATAACAAGGAATATTATTATTTTATTGCATATTAAATTAGTTTTGAACATACTACAAGTATGTGACCCTTACCATGTGACACATAGGTACTTGAAAAGAATTATATATGCTACAAGTATGTGACCCTTAGCATGTGACACGTAAGTACTAACAAAAAATATATATGCTACAAGTATGTGACCCTTAGCATGCTACAAGAATGTGACATATATAAATTTAAGTATTTTCCCATGCTACAGGTATGTGACATATAACAAATATTATTATCTTGAGCATATATAAATTTAAATATGTTTCCCATGCTACAAGTATGTGGCCCTTAGCATGTGACACATAAGTATTTTTAAAAATTACATATGCTACAGCTATGTTCACAACCAATTTAATATGCAATGAAATAATAATATTTCTTGTTATATTGCCTATAAAATAAAATGTAGCAAAATAAAATTGCCTCTAGCATGGGTTTCCAAGTTTTGATAGAAAGATAGGGCCAGCCTGCTAGCTTGCTGGGCTGAGCATTAGGCCCGTAATGTAACTCGCTAGGCCCAACGCGTACATGGGCCAAAAAAAAAAACTTTGCCAAGAGACACCGGCGCGGCTATCGGCAAGCGAGATCGTAACTAACGCCGTTGCCCCGCCGTCAGAATTTGCCGAGGGTCCAGCGTTTGCCAACACCCGGCCGTCGGCAAACGTAGAATTGTGCCGACGGCTCTTCTCTGCCCGGCAGTCGGCCCTCGGCGAATAATGCTTGCCGGCCCGGCTTACCGTTGCCGACGGGGCGGCCCTCGGCATATGTTTCTTTGCCGAGAGCCCGGTTTCGACCCTCGGCAACCAAGGTCGCGCTCGGCGGAAATCCCATTTCCGGTAGTAAGATAGGAATGATATATAGGAATGATTACGAGCCTGAGATAGGATGTGCCATTACACTGAAAGCCAGAGAGCAGAATTCCACGCTTGGGTCACGAGTGAATCTGAAAGGTCCTTTTTCCATGAATTATTTCCTAAGATTTTTGTGCTATTTGAAAGCGGAAATCCAAGCTCATGTACCCTTATGTCGTTATATGAAAAATATTATATTTTTGTTAATTGATAACTTAACTAGAAATGAAATTCAGGTTTGAATGTTTCCCTGCCAACAGATTACTGCAGCGTTGAAGATTGGGAACAACAAGGAATTTCTGCTAATACCAGATCACGTTTTGGAACATAGCACAACTTCAAAGACAGTCGGTGCAGAGCTGCGTGTGTGTTTCCAATGTACAGCCTTGTCATATATTTGATTTGGATAGCTTGAGCTTCAGTCCATAACCTTCAGCATATTAGTCAAAATATAGTGACCCTTTTATTCATTTTTAGTGCAATAGTTTTATTGGTGCTGAACCTTCTGATAAGCTCCATGGATATTTTATCTCACGTTATTGGTTACTATAATTCAACTCTTAGGCAATGAACCATACTCAAAATTTGTAGACAAGGGATGTTGTGTACCTCTTGATTATATTATATCCCTATTCCCATGAGTTGTTTGCATGATGCATTTGAAATCATACTTGACAAGCTAGAAGCCTAGAATGTTGCGAAGTCATGAAATATATTGAAGAAAAGTCCCGTTGCAACGCACGGGTATTTATCTAGTAGTCCTAAAAAGGCTGGCAAGTTTTCTGGCTAAGAGCATCTCTAACAGATTATTCAAATGATTTTGCAAAGCTAAATTTAGCTATTATTAGCCTCAATAGACTCTCCATGCAACTCTCCAAATTGGTTAGCTCTTCATTCTTTCCCCTCCGCTCGACAATTCTTTTTCATGTGGCCTGTAGTTTCCCGCGAACAGAACCAAAAATGATGGGAGATCAGAGGAGTTTGGGTGACGTGACGGGCTTTTTAAATATAGAGTCTTAAATTTAGAAAACATGCTGCCTAGTATTTCTAAGCAAGATTCATTTTACAAAAGAGCTAAAACTCTAAATTTAGACAACTATTTTGATGAGTCTCTTGGACTCGTCAAAATAACTATATAAGCTCGCACGAGCTCCTAATTAATGGGTAAATCTATCTTTCACTCAAGTGTACGATCAACTTCTGGTTAGATCGTGTCAAACAAAATAGCGTGCGTGTCGGGTCAGGTTTGGGTGGGCCGCCACACATTTTATTGTGTAAAATTGATAAAAATAGTATTTTGACTTATTTTCAAGATTAAATTTGGCTTTGTTGCGCATCAAGGCCAAAGGAGGGAAGAAAAACCTTTTGAAGTCATGGGGCCCTCGTTACTTAATATAGAAATCCAAAGGGTGTGTTCATCCTCTTGTTTCACACCTTTCCTCAATGATACTTTACACCCTAATTCCCAATTTGTTCTTACGTATCCATTTTACTAATCTAATAATGTTATTAATACCATTTAGGAGTAATCAACAAGCTCACAACAAGTAAACTACAAACGAGATACTAAAGCAATTAATTTTATGACTTGTCATCATCTTCTTGATGTTCCTCGTCGCCGCCCTTGATCAGTGGTGCTTTCGTCTTGACTTTCTTGCCGTTTTGGAGCGATTTCCATCATCGAGTTGACACCTTTCTTGGACTTCCTGTTTTGACAGTATAAACCTGCCTAGTAACCCATTAGGCTGCAAATATATGATACAATAGAAATAGGATTATAAATTCTTTTTCCTTCAAAACAAATATTGTTACTAGCTTTCCAAATAGCCTAACAAATAGCAGAAATTCCCATAGCATGAAATTTTGGATTATTCGGGAGCCATTTCTCACGCCAAGTGGGCTGATGCACCATGTGGCAAAAGTTGCCCAACCGAGGCTCCCGGGATATGCAGCGAGCTGCTGTTTTGTTCCGTTCCCCCACCGGAGCCGAGGCCCTCGGCGTGGTTCTTCACTTGTCGCTCTCGTCCGCCTCCGCCTCCGCCGGTAGGTGCTCCACCTCCTTTTCGCCCTTTCCTATTCTACGTCTGCAGCTCTCTCATCCAATCTTCTTTGATCTTGTTGTTTTG